>PVKU01004364.1:0-149164 GCA_004027475.1 Anoura caudifer | reverse complement strand
AAAAAAAAAAAAAAAAAAAAGGCTCAATCGGGAGAACAGACCAAAGCCCCAGAGCTAATTCATCTAAGCAACCAAGAGATAGCCAACCTATCAGATGCACAGTTCAGAGCACTGGTGATCAGGATGCTCACAGAATTGGTTGATTTTGCTCACAAATTAGACGAAAAAATGAAGGCTACAGTAAGTGAAATGAAGGAAAACGCACAGGGAACCAATAGTGATGGAAGGAAAACTGGAACTCAAATCAATGGAGTGGGCCAGAAGGAAGAAAGAAACAACCAAACAGAAAAGAAGGAAGAAACAAGAATTCAAAAAAGTGAGGAGAGGCTTAGGAACCTCCAGGACATCTTTAAACATCCCAACATCCAAATTTAAGTGGTACCAGAAGGGGAAGAGGAAGAGCAACAAGTGGAAAACTTATCTGAACAAATAATAAAGGAGAACTTACCCAATATGGCAAAGGAAATAGACTTCCAGGAAGTCTATTGGACCCAAGGAGGAACACACCAAAGCACATCATAATTCCATTAGCCTGATTAAAATGAAGGACAGAATTCTAGAAGCAGCAAGAGATAAAGGGACAGTCACCTATAAAGGAGTTCCCATCAGACTGTCAACTGATTTCTCAAAAGAGACCTTCCAGGCAAGAAGGGGCTAGAAAGAAGTATTCCAAGTCATGAAAGTCAAGGACCTACATCCAAGATTGCTCTATCCAGCGGAAGCTGTCATTTAGAATGGAAAGGAAGATAAAGCATTTCTCAGATAAGGTTAAGTTAAAGGAGTTCATCATCACAAAGCCCTTATCATATGAAATGTTAAAGAGATTTATCTAAGAAAAAGAAGATAAAAAATATGACAGTAAAAAGACAGCAAATTCACAGATATTAACAACCACACCTAAAAGAAAAGCAAACTAAGCAAACGGCTAGAAAAGGAGCAGAAACACAGAAATGGAGATCACATGGAGGGTTAGCAACAGGGGAGTGGGAGGAGGAAAGAGGGGGAAAAAGTACAGAGAATAAGTAGCATAGACGGTGGGTAGAAAATAGACAGGGGGAGGGCAAGAATAGTGTGGGAAAAGTAGAAGCTAAAGAACTTATGACACATGGACATGAACTAAAGGGGGGAACGTGGGTGGGAGGCGGTGGGCAGGGTGGAGGGGAATGATGGGGGAGAAATGGGACAACTGTAATAGCATAATCAATAAAATATAATTTTTAAAAAAGAAAAAAAAATTGACATTTCATTCTTCCTCTCAGCTCAGGTCTCATTTAGAGAGGAAGTGAGTGATGTTTCAGTGACAAGAACAAAGGCCCAGTAATGAAAACGTGTACACAGATGTAGAACCTAACCCTGCTGCATTCTTAAATCACTCACCTGCCTTCTCTGGCCTCAGTCTTCCCATCTTTAAAATGAGATGTGGGCACCATGGATGGCCCTGCCAGTCACTGCATTTTTGTGACTCTGAGACTAAATGAAGTTTAAAACTCGGTGTCTTTCCTTACAACTGCCTACAACAGTTGCTCCACAATAGCACCAATTAGCATTCCATTAGCTAGCAACCAACAGCTACCTGGCCCAGATTGATATCAGTCACCATGGAAAATACAAGAGGAGGAGGAAATGCAAACCCCTGCCCTCAAGGAGTCTAAATCTAGTATGGAAACCAGGAGAACCTCCTGAAACGACTGAGGAAGGGCAAGGAGGTAAACACTCCAGGCTCAGTTGCAGTCTCCAAGGTTAGCTGTCCCAATTACAGTGGAATAGCCCCAGCAGCACATCCCTCTGAGCCCCAGACAGCACATGGGGCTGGAGAGGGACATGCAGGATGAGGTCTGAGCCAGGGACTCACAGAGGGGCTGCCAGAAGCTTGACCCCAGTTGTGACAGGTAAAGGCAGCGGGGGCTTGTAGACCCTGGGAAACAGCGGCTTCCAGCGGTTCTCTGAAGGCATTGGCCCTATTCCCAGTCTTTTCTAAATTGGCAGGTGCCCATCCAGGTGGCTTTCTAGCTTGTTCTCCAGGAAGGCAAAGGTACTCCCTGGCCAGAGTCATCAAGAAGGCCATTCAAGGACAGTCTGGGTGACCCCTGGCTTCCACAGCCATGGAGCAGTCTCCCCTCCGTCTCACCTATGGAAATGTTCCTGAGAGTCCCCAGGCTGGCTCTGAGATTCAGTGGGAAATCCCTGACTCTGGCCATTTTGCTTGCTTCTAGACCCCTCTTCTAATGCTTCCCACCTTTCTATCCTGCAGGGCTCCCCTCCTCCAGCACCCTGCATTCTTTGCTTCTTTTAGATAGCAAATCCTTCCAGTCTATCCTTCTTCTCTGACAGTCCCTGTCGCATCCACTGCAATGGACTGCAAACTCAGAATCTGTCTCCCCCAGCTTCAGCATAGCACCTGGCCATTGGTGGGGCTTGGTAAATATTTGTTGAATGAATGAATGAATGAATAAATGAATCTGGAACATTCAAAATAGATGGAAGAGATAACTGAGAAGGTCTGGGGCTGTGTTCAGCTTCACCCGAATTATCAGAGAGCTCTAGGTTATGTTTGCCTCCTCCTGCTTCTTCCCCACCTGCTCCAGACTTCAGATACTTAAATCAAAACACCAACCAGCTCCTCTTGCATTAGAACAACTTTTCATACATCCAAGCAACTGCCACCATCATTATCCCATTTGAGGTTGCACAAGACTTGGTCTGGAATTTTAGTTTCTGCCACATACATTAAGCAATTTATTTAACCTCTTTGAGGTCCAATCCTTCATATATAAAACAGGGATAATATTTACTTCAAAGTGCTGGTGCCAGGATCAAATGAGAGAAAGCATTCAAGTGCCTGTCTCAGATGTGGGTGCCCACAGATCCCTACATCTTCCCTGGGAGCCATGGGTGGGCACAAGCACCCCCACCCCATCACCACTACACATTAACAGATGGAGAAACCCAAGCTCAGAGAGCCAGAGAGCACCTTGCCTAAATACGTGGCAGAATCAGGAAGAGAATCTGACCTCAGATTCTGTCTGCTTACCTCATCTGCTTTCCCAGAAACTCCCAGAACCACCGCACATGCCATGGGGTCATGCTGTCTGGGTTGGATCACGCATAGCATCAGAGGAGTAGTTTCAGGTGCAAGGGCTGCTACCCACTAGGTGTATTTGGGCAAAGCACCAGATTTATTCATCTGAACCCCAGAATTTCCAGGGTTTCAAACTGAAAGCTATGATCTGGCCCTAGCACATAGGATGCATTCAATGATTCAACTAGAAGATGTAGCTAAAATGTTTTAAATAATACAAAATACTAGAAGTCTGTGCAGCATAGTAAATGTTATTTCTCCTCCTCTGAAGCTGGAAGTCTTTCCCTCATATTTTACCTTGCCTCATCCCCCAGCCCAACCTTGAGATGAGAGGCCTGTATCCTTTTTTCTGACCTAGGCACATGGGGAGGTTTCTGGTAAGACTAATTCAGGAGACTTATAGCATTCACCCCATCTTCTGATCACACATAGTCACCGAAGATGGAATAATTTAGAAATCCCAAGGCAGGCACCTGTGGGGCAGGGGGGCCGGGGGGGGGGGCGGGTTATTATCAGGTAAAATCCATAAAATATCCTTCCTTCTTCCCCTGCCCATCCCATGAATCCTCCCTTATACCTACATGGGGGTTCTTTAAATGTGGTTCTACTGGTGATGAAGCAAACAGAATAACTTGCAATTAATCATAGAAATAAGCAAATGAAATAAGGGCCTCATTGGATCGGCCCTGGAGTCCCTTCTTCCCATCTCCCTCTCCCAGAAAAGGTCTGGTGGATCGTGCTTGCCGTGGATGATTGATTATAGTGCCATTGGTACAGTACACCCTGCATGTCTTGAGAAACATCCCTTCTCCTACCACTTCTAAGCTCCCTAGGCATATGCAGCTAAAATATTCCTCGGCATTATTTCCCTATATTACCGGCCATTAGCTGTCTTTACTTGCTCTGAACATGTGCCAAAGCCCTCGGCCCCAACACAGAAATGGCTTTTATTAAACACTAGTGATGAAAATATGCTTATATCACCCATGATAATTTCAAAATGCTCACAAACTAAACTGACCTATTTGCTGCACCTTCCAATTAGTGTATTATAAATCTGCTCAAGGATTGTTTTCACATTTTTGATAAGACTCTTAAGACCAGGAGTATATATTCCAATAGTGTCCTGGACAAACTATGACCCATGACCACATCCAATGCACTGGCAACTCTAAGGTTCCAATCACACAAATTCAAACGGACAGCAGATGTGCCTCTTTAACACATCTGGTGGCAGCCATTTTGTTTCTAGGTGTTTGTTGAGACACAATGGAATTTGAGGTGCATCTCGGGGCTCTTTAGTATCACCCAAGTCTCATCAGAATCAACCCAATAGTGCAAAGGATATTTGTAAACAAAAGGGGGAATGAAAAATGTTAACTAGTCAACAAAAGCATCATTTCAATTGGTTAGATGAAGAAAGAAAGCATAAAGTATTGAGGTGTTCTTCTCTATATGAGAGAAGGTTTCAGAGAAGATAAACTGATACTGCATATGTAAGTATTTGGTTTTTTCAGGGAGGGTATTTGGAATAGTATATCTTAGCCTGTACAACAATTCTCTTCCCAACAGTGACCCCTCATGGTTTACAGTCACTGGGATTTCCTGTCAGCTGAAGGGAATAAAAAATCCTCTTTGCTGGTGTAATCTGAGAGAACCATGTGTGACAAGGCCAGCAGTCATTGTCGGGATGCCTTGACACGGCAACAAATGTTGATTCCTAACATTGGGAGGCAGGCTCTTCTAACCAATAGGTTGCTGCTGTTGGACATTCCTACTGATCAGGGGCCCCAGGCTAGCTGTGGTTGGCACTGCGGGGCCACAGAATAAAGAACTGCATGATATCTGAGTCGAGTAGCTTGTAATTTACTTGAGAAGGTAAAGAAACTAACCAGAAAATCCAGTAAACGGAAAGCACTCGGAACAAACTAGTGCTTCAGGTAAGAAGCAACATTGAAGTTGAGAGGTCAGCAAAGAGTCACAAGGTGGATAATATTAGAGGACCGAGCCATGAAGAGGGGAGGTGGGTAGAATGTCTGATTTAGCTGCAACAGGAGGTTTCTATAGACAAGGAAGGGGAAATAAATACGTTGTGGACAGGCAGAAGGGAGTGAGATTGCAAAGGCCTTGCAGGCCAGGCTAAGGAGTGGGTTCTGACTTTCTCAGTCTTTTATGATAATCCAGAGCAGGGACTTGAGAGGCAAGGAGGGAACTGCTACAAAATTCGCCATGACCCCACGCAGAACACAAAGGGAGGAAATGTAATTAAAGGAGGAGGGACTGGACAAGAAGATTCTTGAAATCAGAATAATAGACACTGGATAGATAACAATGGCAGGTTATAAACGTGAAATGTCACAGCTGCGAAGATCCCAGGGGTAACCTACTGAAGCCTTCGTTTTATCGGTCAGGAAAGGAAGGCCCAGAGAGCATCATGTCTCGCCCAAGGTGACAAGCTAGTGAAGGGCAGAGCTGAGATCTTCTAGAATCGGTTCCCAAGAATCCTCCAAGAAAGGAAAGCTTGGCTTTCTGTCCTGGGATGGCAGGTTTGTCTGTGTTCTGATCCCCAGTCCTCAGATGGCGCCTCTCAGCTAATGAGACAACGTGGCAAATTATTTGAGATAATTAGGAATAAAGTCACTTTTCATCTCTAAAATCTTAACAGCACATCCTCTTGGGTGTCTTATTTGTTAGAGATAAGGTTGGTGATGTCTAAAATAGTTTAAGAGAAAAACAAAACGGCAAATTCCCCCTAAAACTAGCAGTACCAACAGAATTACATGTATTATCCAATTAATCTATTCAAGTCTTTGCAAGAAGAAAGAGAGAAATACATATTTTAGAAAAACCAAGTTCCTTGAGACTATCTGCCCTACCAGAAAAACGTCATTCTTTTGGACCTAGAGAGTTTCTCTTTTTCATCTCACACTCTCAGCTTTATTGTTTCCTAACGCCAATGGCTGTCATAACCACTTTCAGTTCTAATCCTCCATATCTAACTTTTTCTAAGCCTTGACAACCATCTATGATTAAACACGTTGGGATTATGTGTCGAACAAGAGTCAACAGAGCGCTGTCTGAACGTACAAATTCTGTGGGAAGCTGTTTCAGTTGTTTGGCAGTTATCTGCACGTGGGGTCCACGGCCCACGCTGCTACTGGTATGGCCTCTGCGTAAAAGAGGTATTAAAATGATAACAACAGTAAAGAAGTGAACCTCTAAAACAACAGTATGTCAAGTCCCAAAGGAACTTTAGAGTTTATCTAAAACTCTTACATTTTATAGCTACTTGTTCAGCATCGAGCAAGGGATAAGTTGGCCTTCATGGAGGCTGTGGGACCTGGGCAAAGGGCTGAAAACGGAGCAGAAATATAGAAAATGATAGACTTAAGAACCTCAGAGATCATAGTCCTGCCCTGCATTAGAGGAAGGGTGCCCCTGAGATTGGAAGGGGAAGTGGCTAGTGCCTGGTCGGTTAATGGGAGAGCTGGCTCCGAGGTCCTGGTGCCATTTCTCAGCCTAGTACGTCCTTCACTGCACGCACCCCAGGACGTTTTTGTAGCCATTGATTGGGAAGAAAAAAATATCCTCCCAATATTAGCATATTGTAAAATGTGAGTTCACTGCAATTCTCAGGAAATGAGGCATTCTGGTTAAATAAATTAGCTGATGAATGCGACCCCGGGTCTGTTCCATGTTTGTGATTCTTGCCCACTCTCCCATCTGCTGTGATACACGATCCTTCACAAAGAGGCAATCAGAAAGCTCTTCCTGTTTCTGCTCTGGTTTTTTGGAAATCTTTCCAAAATGTCAGATTCCCATTTTCTTTTTATACTCCGTCTAGTCTAGTGAATATCACTGGGCCTTTGTTGCTGATGAAGGATCTTGCTAACACTGTGCAACACTTGCTGTTAATGACAAGGCTGAGATAGATTATTTTACACACTTCTATTATTTCTGACAACTATTCCAACCTGATCTGATGTGGCAAAGACAAAGATTTTGTTGAAAAGATAATTTGTTTCTACCTTTTTCTAGTCTAGAGTGTGTGTGATGGGAATAAATGTTAAGGCATTAGGTTTGTTGAGTTCCCACAATACCCAGGCTCAGTTCCTCAGTGACAGTCTCACCGAATCCTCCTTACCACCCTGTGAGATCTGTATTTCCATCCTCACTTTTCAGATAAGGAATGTGAGGCTTGGGGAGGTTCAATAGCTAGCCCAGGATTGTACAAATAGTAATGGGGCTGGGATTTTAACACACCTCTGAGTCCATGGTTAGCAATGACTGTGTGAGGGACCAGGAGTATATTCCTAACTGACTTTGAATAAAAACCTCAATGTTATCATTTCTATGTGGAGGCAAAATGGAAATGTTTGGTGGTTCTTTATCTTTTGGAGGTCACTCTTCCTGTGTGGGCCTCAGTTTCTTCATCTTAAAAATAAGAAAAGGAGAGAAGTAAACCAGGCCCCTATTGACTAGATAGTCCTTACCCAGAAGCACAAGTCTCTTCTTTTCTGTACCATTGTTAGACTTGGAGCTATAGGCAATGAAGGAGACAGATCTGCTTTTTGTCATCTGAGGACATTTCATCAGAAAGACATGGCAATGAATGAGCAAGTCAAAAACAAATAGGTAAAACAGACTCTGCATTTTCTCAAGCCAATAGGTTACACGCTAGGTGTCAGTAAAGAAGCTAAATGCTCAGAGCATGGACTTCCTTCTTTTTAAGCTGTCCAAGAGGGCTTCTTGGAGGATGTGAGATTCATTGTATTGTATGCAAGAGAGAAAACACCCTGGAGAAAACCAAAGACGGTGTGTTCTAATAGTCTGTTAATGCTGAGAGAAGGTTCTGAGGCAAGAGTGGGATGGTCTTTTTTTTTTTTTTAATTGTTGTTCTTGTGCAGTTTTCTTTTACTCCCTTCCCAGCCCACTGCAAGAGTAGGCTTGAAGCAAAATGCACAGAGTATGTGTTAGTTTCCTGCGGCTGCTATAACAAAAACCACAAACTACGTAGCTGCAAATAACAGAAATGTATTTTTTCAGAGTCTGGAAGCTAAATGTTTGAAATCAAGGTGTTGGCAGGGTTGCTTCCTCCTGAGGGCTCTGAGAATTCAATCCGTGCCTCTCTCCTAGCTTCTGGTGATGATGGCTAGCAACCTTGGGTGTTCCTTGACTTGGAGGTATTCGTCTTCCATCTCTGCCTCTGTCCACACCTGGTGTTTCTCCCTGTGTGTCTCTGTCTTCTTGAGAGGACAATCTGTTGTATTGGACTAAAGGGCCACCCTTCTCCAGTATGACCTCATCTCGCCTTAGTGAATTATATTTGCCACAATCCTATTTCCAAATAATGGCACATTTTAAGCTACTGAGGGGTTGAGACTTCAACTTATCTTTTGGGGAGACACAGTTCAACGCATGACAAAGCATAAAAAGCACAGAGGCTAGATGTTAAAAACTGCAGAAGTGAAATTATCCAGGTTTGCTGAATTGTGAGAACAGTGAAACAGGGATTCTTGGGTGGGCAAAGGCATATCAGCCAAATGCATTCCCCGAGTCCTGGCCTCAGTAGGGCTTGTCACTGGATGCAGGATAGAACATAGACTGCACTAGCCATGGGAGGGGACAGGGAGCAGACAGGAGGCTGCAGCTGGCATCCAGGTAAACATTGCCACCAACTGAAATGGGAAGGGCTGTTGAGGAAGCAAACTGAGAGAATGATCAGAAATTCAGTTTGGAGTATAGGACAGAGATGTAAAAGAGGCGGTTAGATATACAATTCTGGAGTTCAGCAGAGAGGTCTGAGTTGGAAATAAAAATTTGGTGTCCACCCATATGTAGATGGCATTTGTCTTTTTTATCCACAGCTTGGTAGTACATTATTCCAAAACTTAGCAACCTAAATGCCATTCATTTTCTCACACAGTTTCTGAGATCAAAAATCTAGGAGCAGTTCAGTAGGCTTGCAGTCAAGCCATTGGCCAGGGCTACAGTCACTGCTAGGCTCCGCTGGAGCTGGAGACCCCACTTTCGAGCTCACCACCTGTCAGTCCTCAGTTTCTGGCCAGTCTTGGCCAGAGGCTTCAGTTCCCTGACCTATGGGCCTCCCTGGAGGGCAGCTCACATAACATGGCAGCTTACTATCCCAGAGCAAGTAATTAAAGAGAGAAGGGGAGAGGGAACAAAGACAGACAGCAGTCTTTTTTATAATCTAATCTCAGAAGTGACATGCCGCACTTCTGCCATATGCTAGTGGTCACAAATACCAACCCTGTACAATGTGGAAGGTACAGGAGATGGAGATTACTGGAGTTCCTCTTGGAATTTGGTTTTCACATTATGTAAAGCCATGAGACAGAAAGAGATCACTAAAGATCCTTCCCTTCCTTCCTTCCTTCTTTCCTTTTGTCCTTTTTTTTCTCTTTTTCATCTTCCATCTCCTTTTTCCTGCCACATAGTTGCTGACTACCTACTACGTGATGGGCCTGTGTAAGGCCCTTGGGGTCAGAAATAACTTAAATGTAGTGCTTGTTCCTGAGGAGTTCCCAGGGACAGTGAGGCAGCCAGCTCTACAAATAACCACACCAGCACCATCGTGTCCCAAAGCCAGAAAGATCAGGTGTCCTGGGAGCCCAGAGGAAGAAGCACCAAGCTCCAGGTGGCTGTGGGGAAAGGAAACCTCAGGGCAGAACATGGAGTCACTTAAGAGTGGCCATAGGGTTCTAGAACACCCAGGAACAACTTCAGGGAGAAAGTGGGGGACCAAGAATAAGAGAGCCATTGCACTGTGAGGAAGGTGAAACTACGACCTCTCCGCACCTCATCCTGGCTTTGGGCTCCGTCTGTGAGGTGGAGTCTCACCCCACTTCTAGGAACGCTCCCCAGCCCAGGACAGGGATGCTCGCTGCCATCGGAGGTGGCACCTCAGCAGGCCAGGCTGCCTTGAGGCCAAGGTCTGGGTGCGCCTCCCACAGGTGGGAAATGGAATGGCATGGCCACAGAGCTCAGGAGCAGATCAAATCCAGACCCTGCCTCTATCCCCAGGCAGCCAGCCCTGCTGGAGCCCAGCCAGGCAGCCCCATCGATCCCAGACCACGCAGGAGAGCCTTTGAAATACGGCTGCCTCTTCCTGGGCCTGCTCCCCGTGCCCCCATGGTGTCATTTCCAAATCCATTACATTCCAATGGCTTTGGGATCTTTTAATTACATGTGACGAAGCTTTGCCGTTGCTGGAATTAGACGGCCTGTGTTGACGATTTATAGGCCTCAGCTTTCACGCAAGCAGGGTAATAAATAACATGAAATGGGCCCTTCAGTATTAAAAACTTCAGAGCTACCCACCAAGCCATGACAGAAAGAAAAAAAAAATAAAAGGGTAAAAAAAAAAAAAAAAACAGTAATGTCTGTGTCTCATGTGTTTAAAATACTGTATGTGAAACAGGGAATATCGAAAATACGGGGTGCTGAGCAATAGGCAACTCATAAAATTTTATCTCTGGTGTGAGGATTTCCAACCATATAATGAGGACTTTCCTTTTTTTCCTTTTTTAATCCTTGGCAATTTGTGCCTGATGAGGTGACTGAGAGGGCAGGTTGGCTGGTGTACCCATTTTGCTTCCCCAAATTTAATGGCAGGGTAAGGACTGCAGGGTGGAGCAGCCCCAGGCCCCAGCACCCCATCTAGACTCTCTTCCTGGTCCCCTTGACCAGCCCTGTTTCCTGCCTCAGACTTTTGTCCGCTCTGGTCTCCATGACTGGAACAACCTCCCTAGTCCTTTCTTTCCAGCCACACTTTCTGATGCCCCCTTCCTTCTCCCCAAAGTTCCGAGACCTCCTTTGACCTCACGTGGTGCCTGCCCCAAACATACCACCTTCAGGGTTGGTCAGATGCTGGCCTGGGGAGTTCCCAAGCCCAGTGGTACTCATAGACCTGATCTGCCCTGCCAGAGTGGAGGCTCCTGAGGGCCAGGGCTTGGCATCTTCCTTTCTTTCTTTCTCATCTTGGCACCTGACACAGAACTGAGCACGCAGCAGAAACTCCACAAAACCTTGCCCTTGTGATTAAAAAGCTAAGAATCAGGAGTTCAGCTGGATTTCAGACCAGAGAGGCAAGAAATAAAACGTGTGAGAGGGTGACAAGAGGAAAGGATAGGGCTGGGAGAGGACCAAGGTCTCATTTCAGACCTTTGGGTTGGGAGGAACATGAGCTCAGGATACCTCAAGCCTCTTTATAGGCCAACAATACAAATGGGAATCAAACAGCACGGGGATCCAAGGCCATTCCGGAGGCAGGGCCGTTTGGTGCCCCACAGCAGCCCGAGTGTTTGGTCTTCTTGCCGGGGTTCTGCCTCTCCCGTGATTCAGCACTATGTGTGTGTGTCCCTGTCTGCTCCTGCTACGGACCAGCTCGATGATCTCAGTTCCAAGATCAGATAGCCCTCGGAAGACACTTTGTCCTTAGGCAAATCTCTCAAATCAAGACCTACTTATTGGCACCTGACCAACATAGGTAAGTTGCCCCCGGATCAGGTGCCCACTGTGGTCCAGCCATCTGTCTGTAAGGGACAGGCTCACAGGTACCAGTTCGATTCTTCAGGGAAAAAAAAAATAGACCAAACTTGTGTCCAATGGAGAGCTGCAGAAGGATAGGCTTTCTTGGTACTTCAAATAAAGAATGGTTCACATAAGAGATCTATCTTTGTTTGAACTTTAAAATTAGTCCAAATGTATACAGATAGAGATCATTCTAAACCTGAAAGAGTCAAAGAGTCAGACCTAATTGTATCTTATGGCCATTCATTAGACATCCAAGCCTTATGGATGAAATAAGATCTAGGTCCTCAAATCTGAAGGACGGGAGAGAATTGGCAGAGGGCACCGAGGTTGATGAGTGTGTGAGGTCACTGGGCCGCCTATTGCCTATGTCTGAGGGTTCTTGATGCAACCTACTCTCCATATGGACAAAAATCATGGTGCTGCATTGATTGTTGTGCTTTAAACACAGTCTATGCAAAATAGATACTTATTTGTTGAATGAGTTAACAATGTTGAAAGGCGAAGAAAGACCTCTTCCCAAGAGCAGGCTCAGTTCTTTGACAGATTTTATCAGAAGCAGCTATCCTAGGGGCTGGTTAGATGAAAGAGAAAAGGGTCTTTAGCTTTGGGGGTCCCTCAGGCATCAACAATCACAGAGCCTAGCTTAGGTTTTCAGCTCTCTTGCCTGAAATAGCCTTCAGGATTATTGCAAAGGTATATTTCCCTGCTTAAGAATAACTTTGTAATATCTGGGGGCTGGAATTCCCAGAGGTCATGGGTGAGAGATGCAGTTAGTGGCTTTGGAAGTCCCAATAGAACCCATAGTGGATGGTCAGGGTCAAAATACTGTCACCAAGGACTGCCTCTCCTGAAGGATAGAGAAGGAGAAAACAGAGAATCAGACTAGCTCAGCAATCCTTTGTCTCAGACACAAAAGGTATTCAGGTGGAATTTGGTGAAAGAATGGAGAAATGGGGAAGTTTGGTTTATGACACAGGAAGTGATGTATACCAGAAAGCTACTGGGCAATTTGGGTATTTCTTTTCACCATAAACTTACTGCAATGAAAAAACAATAGTATCCATAAAGATGAATCTTGCTTTATACAAGAAAAAAAATATTGAAAAATGAAGTAAAAACTAAATCCCCTTTACCCACTGACTTACATGACAAGATCTCATAGAATCAGTGAAGTACTACCTAGTAGGTCTGTAAGGTACCCTCGAGGTTCAGATCAAATCCCTTATTTATAGGTGAAGTACATGAAACTAGGAGTCCATAATGATAGTAAAATTGGGATAGTGAGGGTTTTGCAGTGGGAGGGATGGTGGACTAACCAGCATCAGCCATTTGCTCACCAAACTGCTCTCAGGGACTAGACATGGCCTCGGACCTTTGCGCTGTCATTTATTTAATATGTAATATTATTTCATATTTTTATTTAATTTTTAATTATTGTATATTTATTTAATATTTGTCTCTAAATTGACCCACATTTTTTTTTAAATGAGCCTTACCCTACTAATACTTATATAATCAGGGTTTTACAAAGATGATAGGTAGTTGGATATATAGCTAGGTAGAGATACGTATTTTTCAGACTATAAAATGCACTTTTTTATCACATTTTTTGCTTCAGAATTTTTTTCCTATTTTCCGCCTCTAAAACCTAGGTGCATCTGGGCTCTGCACTATAAGACGCACCTAGGTTTTAGAGGAGGAAAATAGCAAAAAAATGTTTGGAGCAAAAAATGTTGTAAAAGGGTGCGTCTTATATCCAAAAAGTATAGTACATACATACATATATACATAATATCTATAACATATTACATTATATTATTAATTTTATATTTTATATATACCTTAAAATCAAAATAAATACATAAACATTAAAATATGAAACATTCATCCACACATGGCCTAAAATATTCTTGCATTCTTACAGTAGTGGTATATGCTTGCCTTTAGAAATTACTAGACTAGAAGATTTTTATGGAACTTTAAGGTCCTCTGATTCGGAAAAGAGGTTAGGTTTTGTGAGTATTTTGGAGGTACCTGGAGCACCTCCCCTTTTTCTCTCCGCCTTCCTAAATCATGGCCCTGCTCAAATCGCACCTGTCCTGTGAAGGCTTCCATACCGAGAAGAGGTAACACGGCAGGCATGAGACTGTCGTCTTTAGAAAGCCCTGCCGGCAAGGTGGGCCTGTGGCTGGTGTCTGGGAGCTTGGATTTCAGGGATGTTCCCACCATTCCCTAACTCATCAGCATGGCTCCCTGGGCCTGCACTGTGTGCGCAAACAATGTGGTTCATGCTGAACAACTGCTTCCTTCCCTGGGAGTCTGGGATTTGGGTACGTGCAAGGCAGAGGGTGTCTATAGCCCCCAACAAAAACCCCGGACACGGCATCTCAAGTGAGCTTCCCGGGTAGATGACACCCCACATGTGTCATCACGATTCAGTGCCTGAGGAATTAAGCATGGCCTGCGTGACTTCCTGGGAAGTGCCTGTGTGAGAGCTTGTGCCTGTTTCCCCGCAGACGGCCTGTGTGCCGGCTCCCTTTGCTGCTTTTCCGTTGCGTCCTTCCACTGTAATACATCTCAGCCATGAATGTAACGCTATGCTGGGTGCTGAACCCTGACCTGGGAGTGGTCTCGGGAACCGCACATACAGCTTCTTTCCATGACCATCCCACCCTCCACTTCTCTTGCTATTCTGAGCTCCTTAAGCAAGTTAGGTATATAGTCATGCAAATCTGTCCCTTATTTCTTCAATTAATAGATAATTAGTAATATATGGTGTCTCCCATTCATTAATAAGCTTCTACAATATCAAGGAATCATTTCTTATATGATTTTGATTTGCATTTGTGTTTGTGCCAAATAATGTCTTATTCATAGTAGTTGTTCTAAGTTTCTTTTTTTAAAAAAAAAGAATACAAAACAAGATGATACAATATGTGGTAATTGTAAAAATAACTTAGAAAATACAGAAAAGCAAAAAAATTAAAATCATCCATGATTCCTCACCCAGAAATAACCATTTTAATCACTTGGTTATATATCCTTTTAGTCCTCTCATCACCCGGAAGTAGGTTTTATAAAAATGATAACACGATTTTTGTTAGTTACCTTTTACTTAATATATAATGAACATTTTTCCATGTGACTACATATTTCTCAATACTGCCATTTTAATAGTTACTTAAGAATAACTCGTTATGTGTCCCACACTGGTGACTCTCAAGCAAAACACCACTTACAGACATGGTTTTGTGTGCATGTGTGTGTGTGTATCATAGTATTGACCTACCCAATATTTATAAGTAATATGTTAGAATTAGTTTCCAGGATCTATATGTTGGGAGACTTCACATAAAAGTCCTTATTTTCTGGTTTTCTTTAAATATGGTAACACCACATTCCCATGAAGTGTCATGGATAGAGCTGAGTGGAAACTGCCCTTTTTAGATGGAGCTTGGACTCTATTTGCCTCAATCCCCACCATGCCCTACTGCCTCCCTGAAACTGAGGCTGAGGGTCAGTTGCTATTTATCATGCTTTGGGCTGATTTTCTTTTACTACAATCAGAAGAAAGTGCAACATATCTTGTATTCACATGTCTACCAAAAGCTGGACCTAAAGAAACACAAAAGGCAGTTTGTTTCAACAAAATGGAAAAGGACATATTTCTGAAGTCCTTAAACTGTGTGCCAAGGAACCCCAGTGCACCACAGGGAATCCCAACAGCACTGCAGGGTATTTTTAATGATCAAGGAACACATTGTGCTAGTCATTACTGTCAAGTGTTGCTCAAACTACCAGCTTGAGGGACTTCAAAGTTTCAATCTTAGATCAGGTCACATATGATATTGTCATATTTTTTGCGAAGCTGGGTTTTTATTGGTCACTGTGTTAATTCTGCTTGGCCATTAAAAAGAAAATTTTACCCTTTGTGACAACATGGATGGACCTGGAGGACATTATGCCAAGTGAAATAAGCCAGCCAGAGAAAGACAGATACCATATGATTCCACGTATGTGGAATCTGATGAACAAACTGAACTAACAAGCAAAACAGAGACAGACTCATAGACAGAGAGCAGGCTGACAGCCATGGCAGCAGTGGGGGGTGGGGGGAGGAGAGGAGGGCCTTAGGGGGTGGAGGGATAGAACAAAAGGACAAAGGACCCATGGACATGGACAACAGTGTGGTGATCGCGAGGGTGGGAATTATAAGGGGGACAAGTGGCAATGAAAAATACAATAAAAAGTATTTAAAATTTTAGAAAAGAAAATACCATACAAAAATTAATGTGGAATAGGAAATGAAGGTGGAAGTGTCCAATCTGATTCCAAGCTTTGACCATGGGTACAATCCCCAATAGGCACATGCATCCCATTAATCATTAATTATGATTATTTAAGAATAAAAATAAATATTATTTTTCTTGCAACATAAGTGTAATATTTTTTCAAACAGCTACTAAATTGTTAGGACACAAATACTTATTAGTTTATTTGGACCTATATACCTACATGAGGCATTTATTTGGCCTAAGGGTGCTGTAAAAATATTATTGATGCAGTTTGACAACCTTTGGCACGTTCCTTGCGGAACTAAAGATACCAACGCTGACCAGTTTCACCCTTGCCCAACTAGTCTCAACCCACATGGCCACTGTGTCCTTACAGCTGGTACCACCTGTATTAGACACATCTAATGCCAGCCCCTATCTCTGAGACATTTAGATTGCTTTTTACTGTTTAATAAACAAAGAAGAGCATCTTCATAGCCAATATTCTCAGGTATTCAAGAATCTGTTCTTAGCATAGGCTCCCAGAAGAATTGTTGATTCAAAGATCAACCAAGCTTTTAAGCTTACAAAAATTATTTCTAGATTGACTTGACTTCATCTGAGAATTCCCAAGACAGAGGAAACTCCCCTCCACACAAGTAGTACAGAATACGTGGGGATGGATTGGATCGAGGCAACTCACGTTGAGGAGAATCAAACCAAACTGAATCTCTAACAGTACTGGGCTAAACTTTTTCTTTTCTCTGCTGGAAATTGCCTCCCCCTCTGATACAGACTCTGGAAAAAGCAGTCAACCTCACAGGAACTGGAGAGCCTTGCTATGGAAAGGAAGCCTGAAAAAAAGGGGGGAAGAAGGAAGGAAGGAAGCCTGTAGACAGGTTCTTTTACAGAAGAATCTTTTCTGAACCCCAAAAGGCCAGGACTGAATAGTTAAATCTGACTTTGATGCCAAACTAATTTCAGATCTGCCACTGACTAGTTGGTGATTTTGGACACATTACTTAAACCTCTGTCTTAGTTTTCTCATCTGTGTAATGGGAATAACTACTTGGTGAGTTTGTGATGGAGTTAAAAATGAGATATTCTTTGCATAGTGCCTGACACATATTAAGCTCTCAGTGATAGTCCACTTTATTTGTTCTCTTGGATGTATTTAGATATACTCAAAGCAAGATCCACCTACATTTCCATTCTTTCCTGCAGGCTGGCTGCTCTTGCTACCAGTCAGAGACCTAGGGAAGACATACCAGACCATGCTTGGCCTTCTCAACGTAGCAATTAATCCATATCCTTTCTTGGTCCCTGGGCCTTTTTGAGCCAACCTGAGAAACTGGCACTTTTTAATCTGTTCCTGATTAGGACATGGGTCAGGAGGCCAAGGGCTCCTTCCTGTCCCGAGTAGAGGCAGCTACCTGAGCAGCCTGTTCTTAATAGTTGCAAAGCCAAGAATATTGCCATCTGAGCAAAGCAGAAGCAATAAGAAAGGTGTTCGTTCGTTTAAGAGGGAGGAAGGGTGTTTTCCTGATCTTCATTATGTTTAGAGACCCATTGCTTTGAACGTTGGAGGGCCAGCTCCCCACCCTTACTATGTCTGCTCAGGGAGAGCTTTTCTCAGAGACATTGAAAACCTGAGTTTGCATCCTCGACATTCCTCCTGCCTCATGCTCCATGCCCTTTCCTCTCATCACCTCCTAGTCTGGCTCATCCTGCAGAAACTCCTCCCCGATCCCTTGGGTATCTCCGAATAAAGAATAAATTAAAAGGCTCTGGAATAAACTAAGCCAAACCAAGAGGATACCCACAGACCCCACAGACACTTGAGTTTCACAGCCTATGATGTAGCTGATAGAGCTCCTAGTTTGGAACTTAGGAGCTGCATTTGAGTCCCTGTCCTGCCCCTTATAGACCTTCTGGTGACAGTCTTGACCCTCAGTTTACTCACCTTTAAAGTGGAAATGTTAATGTCCATGGGGTGATAAAATGAGATGACCTCCATGAAAATGCTTTGTAAAACGTACCTACAACTCTGAGGGATTTTAATCAAGAAAAGTGCTTGAAGCCCACTGTGTGTTGATCGGGCCCAGGAAGACTTCTTGTAGAAGAGGGACTTCAGAGAACAAAGGGATACATCGTAGGCGGGTCATGAGAAAGTCTAGGAGGGCCAGAAGGCCCCGGATTAGGTGGAAGAGCAAAAGGGTTGTCCTAGAGGAGACAGAGGAGGGGACTGAAAGGTGGACAGGGTACAGTAGGGTTCAAATAAGACTTTCTAGTCCAGAAGTTGGAGTGTTTTTCAACCAATCAATTATTCAAAATACTATCAGTGAGAGCCTTCTAAGGGTTTAGCCTGGTGCCAACTTGACTCCAGGTGTCAGGGAACTGTCTAACCCATCCATGGCAGGCAGGATCACCAAAGTCAGAATGAGAGAACGATCCAAGACAGCAGTGAATACAGGGACAGGTGTCCAGTAGGAGCTCTCGAGGAGGAGAAAGCAGGGCTGACATGTGCTGTCCTCCCAGGCTCCGGGCTGAGGATGGGGGTGGGAGGGTGGGCTCTGAGGCTACAGGAAGCCTTGCGCCCTCACCACCACCACATTAGCTTTTCCCAACAGCATGTGAGCAAGATTTCCTTCGGTGAAGGACAAGATCCTGAGGGAAATGACCAGAGGAAAAATAATGTTTGATCAGGAGAGAGGAGTGGTAGAGGAAGCAGGTAAAAGAAACCTGAACTTTAGAGCTAGATGGGGTCAGTTCACCCTCAATTCAGAGGCCTCATTGCACCCAAGCTGAGGCTTAGCTGGATGATGTCACTTAACCTAGAAGTGAAAAGCAGGTCTTCAGCCTCATTGTCTGGTGATCTTTCCGCTCCTTGAAGGTGGCTTACATGGAGTCAAAGCACAGAATCCTGGACACAGGCCTGGAGGGCATGGTGGGGCATCTGCAGTGGGTATCCCAAAGGCCCTACGTACCTAGACAGTAAAAAGGGACCCTGGAGAGTGGAGAGAGCAGCACTGTTGAGCATCTCATAATAGTACCGAAGGTTGGCTTCTCTCCCATTTTCCTTCCCATGCTACCAATTCTCTCTGCTGAATGCCAGGATTTGGGATGTGCATTATGTAGGGAACAGGGTGTGGGTGAAAGCAAAGTTCCAACAGCTGAAAATGTTACCACAAGGGGCTCCTTCACCCTCTGTTGATCAGAGTAGTTAAAGAAGCAAGAGCTTGTCTCCTGGTCCACCCATACCCTGCCTTCAGTGGATACCTAGAGCAAATAAACTCGGGTGTCTCCAATGAAAGGCGACGATCTGCTGGACTCACAATTTATGCAAACAACTGAGAATCGGATGTGCTACAAGCACGGCAGGGCCTGAGCCAGCCGAGCTCCAGGAAGCATTTGGGGAAAAGGCTGAAGCAGCTGCCTTCTCAAATCCCACACACCACCTCTGTGCGGCCTCGCCTCTGCTTTCCCCAGACAGGAGACAGCTTGTTCCGGAGACACTTGTGAACATGAAAAGGGAGAGGGAGGGAAGCAGAGGGGAAGAAATCTATTCTACCTCGCAGCTTTCCATCTATACCCCAGTGGAGCGTGGGTAATTTGTTATGCCTAATGAGCAAGAGCCTCCTTACGCGGAGGCGAAAACGCCAATGAGATGACAAGGCAAGTTGCTACGGGAGACCAAGGGGCCCCACCGAAGTTTGTACAGCCTGGAGAGGGAGCTTTCACGGGAAGAAGGAACAGCTGTCTCCTTCCATCAGGGGACTCTGCCCTTGCATTTGGACTGAGTTTTCTGTGTTTTGAGGCTCTTTTACACCTATTATTACAACTATTATTACAACTATTATTATAGTTGAGCTTTATAGCCACCCAATGTAGTACATGGGTCTGCTGTTATTTTTCCTGTTCTTCAGGTGAAAAGACTGAGGCTCAGAGGAATTAAAGAAACTGTCCAAAGTCATGAAGGTAGGAGATGGATATACATCCAGGTCCCTAGTTTCCAAATTATATTCCATGTATGTCTTGTTTGTGAAAAGGGACTGAGGTCGATCTGGGGAGCTTGAGGGATATCAACTATACTGACCCCTATCTAGAAAGATGGAAATGGACAGTGTAAGGCAAATCAAGATTCCCTTCTTGGAAGAGGACAACCCCGTAGAACTCATTACTAAAGAAAAGTTTAGATAATTGCACACATTGCGATTGGAACAAATGACTGAGGAAACCCAGGTGGGAGTCTTGAGCCGAGCAGGGCAGAGCTTGTACCTTGACCCTCCTGCCTTTGCAGGCCGACCTCTCAGCACCACCCACTCAGAACCACGGCTGCTCCCTGAACGCACCAGCCTCTTCCCACCTCCATGACTTCGTGCATCCTCTTCCCGACACTTCAAGTTCAAATAAAAAATTCTTAAATCCCATAATAAATTTATTTCTCTCTCCTCTGAAATCACATTGAAATGCTAATGTGCCCCGCCACCGATCTCTTCCACTAGACTGTGAGCTCTTTGAAGGAAGAATCTACAATTTACTCATCACTCAATCCCCTGTACCTGCCAACGGGGTTAACACTTACTAGGATCCTAGTAGATGCTTGCTAATTGATGGTTCCATCACCAAAACCATCTTAATTTAAATCAAAATCATTCATTGAGCATCTTCTTGAGCTGGTCATTATGTGGGCAATGAGGTGTGAGTGAGTTAACTGTTCACACATTCTACCACTCACGGAGGCCTTTGGCAAAGCGGAAAGAATGTTTGTACTATATTGAATTTGGACAACGTAATTAACATTGTAGGAGTTTGTGGGGTGACAATCTAAGCTGCTTAAGGAAGGATCTGAGGGGCCTTGAAAGAAGAAAAGGAGTTGCAAGACATTCCAAGACTTTACTGAGGGTCCTCCAGGCTGGGCTCTGTAGCAGCTATAAGATCAACTCCAGGCACAGTCCCAGTTGCCGCAGAGCTGAGAGGTCCAAAGCCAACACAGCTGAGGCAAATAGAAGAAAATGAAGGACTGCGCGCTAAGGAGCTGCGCATTTCTACCACGGGGATTCCAGAAAATCAAGAACTAGAGTGATTAAGAAGGCTTCGTGGAGGAAGTGACATGAGCTGGAATTTTATTATATTTAGATTCAGAAAGACACACATTCCTGGAATAAGGGAAATCATGTGTCTAGAACCAATAACTAATCAACATGGCTTAAAGCAAGCAATGAGTAGCTGTAAATCTATCCTCCACCCTCGGAGAGGATCCACCATAGGCAGAAAAGGCATGAAGATGTGATACCTTCCTTTGCACCAAGACACTAATTTTTCCTTAAATATGGAGAATTAAAAAAGAAGAACTCCAGATGGATTTTTAAGCACAGTGGGAAACTGGGCGGTGTGATGGCAGATGGCTATTTCAGCTGCACATGGGTAAAAATAATTTCAACTCCCCAATACCCAAGACTGCTCTGAACTTGTGAAAAAACCTTTGAAGGAGAAGCTGCAGTGTGATGCTCGAAGCACAGAGCTGCGGCAGATGGGGTCCGAGGGCTCAGGGCCCACCGAGAAAAGACCTACCGCTGTTGGAGCAACAGTGCCCAGACCACCTGAGGGAGGCCCCTTCTCACCAGGCTCTGTCAGGGCTGAGTCTCGATATTAGCCCAGGCTGAGGAAAGTGCCCTGGCATTTCCTCCTCTACATGGAGAGACGGGGGAATGGAGATGAGTCCCTTTGAGGGCGATGTGTGGGGGCTGTGAGTTGAAGACATCAGGGAAGCAGAAAATATCCAGAAGGGGAGAGCGGTGGGTGTGTGCTGGTGGGAGGTTAGGTGACTCGAACGGGGGCAGGGTGATGACTGTCAAAGTTGACACTCCTGGGTGGCTGATGGCTGCAGATGTGTCCAGACTGGCTTTACTGGGGCAGGCTGGGTTTTCCCACGTTTGCTGTCATCTGTACTATACCCCAGAGATGGAAGAGGGAAGGGACCTCAGTGGGAGCTCACCTTTTCCATCAGACTGCCACTTTGTGGAACACTGATCTTTTGTCACACGCCACTCTGTGGGCCACCAGAATAAGCTGACCACAGGACTGAGGGAGCAGCCAGGCCACCAGCAACATGAAGAGTTGGGCATCCCAAAGGTCTGGTGCCAGAGAGCAGACAAAGATGAGCAGGCAGGACTAAGGGGGACATGTGTCTATGTCCCCTAGGAACTTAAATTCCAGAGGAATACTCTAGAACAGGAGTGGTTAACAGAAGCTGCTGGCTAGTTGGTGTCTGGTCCCAGACCCAGGAGATCCAAGTCACAGGCAAAAGACCCTGAGTGAGCTCTGACCCACACAGGGGCAGTACGTATTGCCTTGCCCAATAGGTGCTGGCATCAAGGAGCCACAGTCTTTCGCAAGGTCACTGTGGATTCCTGGGCAGTATGGATTTAGCTGGGCAACATTCTGGGTATATATTAGCTACAGCAGGACATAAGTCACAGCAATGCAACAGGGAGCATAAGGAACACTGTGACATCAGGGCAAACTGAGTCCTTAAAAGGCATCTTTTTACTTACGCCCCATCCAGATTGGCCTCCCCATGTTAAGGTGGCAGGATGAAGAGGGCAGGGTCATGGGTTTGCACACAATGGATTGTCAGTGACACACACAACAGGAATTCAAGGGTCCTGACATAGAGGTTCAAGGGGCCTCAGTGTCAGGACCAGCCCCATGGAGAAGCAGGTGACAGAATCTAGTTTCGATTCAAGCCTATAGACCGACTGGGGCTCAGAGCCCAATTCCAGCATAAGAAAAGTGAAAGTGTGCCTTTATCCACACGTTTGACCATTCAGGGAGAGGCAGAGAAACACTGATGATGGTGCTTTTGATTTATTGTTTCCAAAAGAGACTTAAATGTCTCGTTGTATTTCCATGAGGTGGCAGAAAGGATGCCGGGGCCCTGAGGTGACGGTCAGTGCCCACCACGCCAACTCTCAGGTAGCCAGGGCCTGTGTCCAGCTCATCCTCACCCACCACCTCCATTCTGTGCTTCTTGTCTTGCTCTCATCACCATTGTCTGCCGTGTCTGGGTGGACCTAACTCCTTCAAGAAGTTCCATGTGGCCCACTCTGTCCCTTCTCAACATCATTTCTTCATTTTGTCCCCACAGCAACTTCAGACACTTTCCCCAATGATGCCTTCTCTCCTTGATTTCCCTCTTTGGTAAGAAGCAGCCACCAACAGGAGGCAGAGCCTTCTGTCCCCAAATGGCAGCTAAGGGGATTGTTGCAGACAGAGGAGGCCATCGGGTGAGTGAAGAGAAACTCTCTGTAATGTGGGTTGTGGGGTCAGCTGCCTCCTAAAACCAAGAATGGGCAGCAGCGACGCCATCAACATAGGAAATCAGGAGAAGAAAGAGCTAGAATGGCTTCGGCTTCCAGGCAGGCTCTGCGAGGGAAGCAGGGCCTCACGTGACCTGCACGTAAAGGGGGCGGGACCTTCAGACAGGTGAGGGAAAGGGACCACGGTCCCAGATAGGAAATTCAGATTTTTTCAGAGGCCCCTGAGATTGTAGTAAGTATTATTGCATAGTATTCTTATAAGGGTTTAGAATTAATTTGTATCTCATATCCATTTTCATCATAGAATCAAACACTTAGATTTTGAGATTCTCTAGACAAATCTCTTCATCTGGTAGAGTTAAAAATAAGACCCAGGGAAGTTAAATAATATGTCAGCCGTAGATGCGTCACCTGTGGTGGGCTCCCAGTACTGGGCCATCGTCCATGTATGTCCTTTATCATTAGGCCAGCCCTTCCTAGGGCTTCAAAGATGCAACAGACAGAGAATGAAATGGACCCAAGCAAAATCTCCATGCAACTCCATCAGCTTGCAAAGGCAAGGGGCACCCACTCCATGTGAGGGATGAGGTAACTGATTCCCAGCACCCACACCACAAAGAGAGGGAGTAGTGCTGGGTTCTCTGGCCCCCCAGCTCCTCTCCTCCCTGCCCATGTGCAGCCTTCCCTCCTCCATCCTCCTTTCTTAGTCCCCCAGTGCCCCAGGAGCCCAGTCCCCCAGTCCCCCAGGAGCTGATATGCTGGTGGGGAGACACAGACAAACACAAATCAACATGAAGTCAGGTGGTTTTGGGTATCGTGGGGAAAATAAAGCAGGGAAGAGGGATCAGGAGTGGTAGGGGTGGCCGGTGGCTGTGTTAGACAACGTAGTGTGGGGGGGAGGGGGTTGGGGAAGGCAGCTCAGATGAGTGGGCCAATGAGCAGCAGCTTGGAAGGGGGAAGATCACTCACCAGAACACCTGAGACAGGTGCGTTACCAGCAGAAGGTAGCAGCAAGTGCAAAAGATGTGAGGAGGTAGTTTGTCTAGCATGTTTGAGAAGTGGCTAGGGGCTGAGGGAAAATGAGCAAAGGGGAGAATAAAAGCAGGAGGCCAGGGCAAGGAGTTGGCTTTGACTCAGAGCGAGATGGCAGCCATGAGAGGATGTAAGCCTATGAGGACCTGACATCCTAAAAGGACCACCCACCCTGCAGTGTTGGGAGAGGGTCATGAAGCCGGGAGAAGCGTGCTCAGGCTATGGTAGAACTGAGGTGAGAGGCAATGCTCAGTAGACCAAAGGGTCCCAGACTTAACCTCTCAGCACGATAACAGTGACCATTATAGTGCCTGTTGATCAGGTCAGCATTTAACATCCATATTATTAAATGAACCCACAGTGTTCACATTGCAACAGCATATACATCCTTTTGAAAAACAGCTATACATGGATGCATGCAAACTGCATTATTTACGAGATCTGCAGACTACATGTTCATGAGCAGGTGATTTTCAGACCCCACCCTCACTTCGTGACCCAGAAACAGGCCACTGAAACTCTGCTTCTGTCACCTCTCCCATTACATGACCAGCCTAAGCCCTCTTTCCTCAGGCCTCTCTGCTACAAGGGTCTAATAAGCTTATGTGGGCTAGGGTGTCAATGATGATAACTGAGCAAGGATTCATAAGTTGGAATTGATCCGTACCTGGGATTCAGAAGATCCAAGAACAGCCCAGAATTGTATGTGAAATATGTGTGAGTGTATGCAATAGGAGGTCAACTTTCATTAGATTCTCCAGGGGCTTTTACTAAGAGGAAGGTAAGACCCACAAGTTTAACGAGTTATTCCTCCCAGATACTATGTATGCTTTCACGAGGACTTTCAGTGCTTGACCTCAAACAGTGAGCACCAGATGGGGGTGGGGGAGGGGAAAGGACAGACATTTTGAAGCCATCAGCCTTCATGTCACCCTGAGCGGAAAGACCCACACAATCTATAGGTAAACACTTAACTTCTCCGATTCCAAAAAGACAACTTGCTTTCTCTCCTAGCATCAGTCTTGGGCCTGGTGTCTTGGGCCTAATGAGCGTATCAGTCTGATACGCTCATTAAAAATTTGTGGCGTGAAAAAGAAAAAGCTATACAAGTGCTCCCATCTGAGAAACAACAGAAGGGTAAGGTCATTCCAATGGAACACACATATTGGGAGCAGCAATAAATAAATAAATAATCCAAAGCTTATATGCTACCTTTGGGTAAATCACGCTTGATTTGAAGGTCAAGAGCGTTACAATGCCCCGCTTCACTGAGGTGCGTGAAGGCTGCGGCTTGTGGTCTGGTAGAAGAATTTGCAGGGTGTAATTATGCACCCCTTCAACATCCCACCGCCTTGCACATGATGTGAAACAATGTGTCACAGTCCCGAACAGTCAAAGCAGTAATTTACAAGAGTCAGCAATTCCACAGGGCAGGTAGGCCATATTTCAAAACGGGAAAGGGAGTTGGGGGGACGAAGGAGGGGGACCTCGCCGATCAATTTACAAAGATCCTGTTTCTCTGCCACTCTGTTGACCTTTCAGGCGAGACCTAATGCCAATTAGCTCAGTTATAAAGTCCATAACTCTTGTGGGGCAGGCCGTGTGTAGCACATGATCATTTTACAACGTTTGCCCTAATTTGCAGCCCCCAAACATGGACTCCTGGGGCTGCGAGGTGGGGGCAGGGGGCGTTTGTTGGCAAGCGGAGGGAGCAGCTGGAAGGGATCACAGAGCACAATTACTGTCTGCGCATGGCCACATCTGGAAAACAGCTCCGTGCTGGCTTTAAAACAGTATTAATGAAGAATGGAACCTTGTGCTGGGAAGGACGGGGTTGGGGGGAAGGGGGGTGATGGGAGGAAATAAGTGGGGGGCACCCTTCTGCCCAACTTGGTGGGGATGAAAAGACAACAAAGAAAACAGCCGGCAGGGTATGAGACCAAATCCAGGGAGAGGAGGGTGTTGACAAGAGCGAGGCGGCAGAGCGATGCTGTGCATCTAGGAGGGGTCTCTCAGCCTCCTCCTTTTGCCGTCTTCAAAGCTGGGTGCCCGTGCCAGACTGGACCGTTTTGCAGTGATGGGGCTGACATTCGTCTGTAGTGTGAGATTTTAGTGATATCTGGAAGACTCCCAACTCAGGAAGCAGACCCTGGCAGTACCTAAATTCTACCCCTACACATTCGGTCTTTTGGTTGAGGGGTCCCTTCTCCTGAGATGGATCTAAAAGTTCCAATGCACCTGCTCCCTTTAGGACACCAGGTACGTAGTATTGCCCCATAACTAGCTGTTGGCTAGAGTTGAACTGAATGAGCTGAATAAGTCATTTTGTGACTCTGACCACATTGGCTTCTATCTCCGATTTCTCAGCTGTAAGGGTGATGCTAGACCAGTGATTCTCAATTGTGAAGGCAGAGGCAGAGGATGGCATTTCTTTCCAAGGGGCTGCATCCAATTACATGGGGAGGGGACAGGTAGCATTCATGGTCTGAGAAAGAATATTCAATAGTATAACATAGTTTTATATTTGGAAAACCAAAGAGTCTGCCCCTAATACAAAACACTTCCCTAACGCAACCTACAGAAAGAAATGCTCCATAGAATCTTCCTGGCAGGTGAGGATTCATAAACTGACCTTAGAATTTAGAATGGGCACTTCCTATCCCATCAAAAACCAAAGCATGTCTAGATCTCACAGGGAAGGAGGGGGATTTATTTTATTATGCGTCAAAAAAAAAAAAAAAAAAAAAGCTGAGGCTGAGAAGCCCTGCATGGATGGATATGAGGCCTCCAGCTGCAGCGTTCTCCATTTGGCAGGTGAATGTTTTTTCATCGAGACAGAGCAGCTGCTCAGGTTCCCAAGGCCTAGGTACCCTTCAAGGGACAGCAAGGACAAACTGCAAAGAAAACAGGGAGTCACGGAGGTATAAGCAAACTTCCCCTCCTCACTCGGTGCCCAATTCTCTGCCTGCCTGACACTGCATCTTTGGCATTGCTTCGGGGTGTGGAGGCACGGCCCACCCAAGCCAATGTTTTAGTGTTTACCCAAACACTGTGGAAGAAACCTCACCCACTCCCACCCCTGAGGCAGGGCGCCCTTCATCCTGGTTTGAACAACTCCTCTAGAGGGCAGAAACGAAGCCCTTCAAGCAGACCTGAATTCAAGTCCTACCTCAGCCATCTACCCACTAGTGACCTTGGGCAATTTATGTAATCTTTCTGTCTCGGTGTCCTTTTCTGCAAAACAAAGCTAATAATAGTACTCACCTCGTGGGATTATCATAAGGATTCAGTGAGATGATATATGTTGCTATGATTTCTCTGCTGCTTGGAATTCTAAATTTCTATGTATGCAGCACAATTTACATTTATTTACATTCGGCCTTATATCTAACCTGTGTAGAGCCAGATTCGGGACGGGCTGAGCACGCATGCCAAAAGCGATGCTTGGTTTCTGCTAAGACTCGAGCCCTCACATGAAGCACCCACAGCGGAGATGTTTGCGTCACCTTCCCTCTCCTGACAGCACAATACTTCTACACGATGTTGCCAATATGAAGTATAAAAAGTGTCTGCATATGAGAATTCTTTAGAATACACTTACCGGAAAAAAGTGTTTCCCACATGTTCCGAATAAGCTCAACACTAAGTACAGCCAGCTTTCTGCTACAATGCAATAGAGCATCACGCCGCGCACACGGTGAATGCTCAAGGGGGTAGGCAGTGCTGGTACAGGCAGTAAGTTTGCTTGCAGCATAGTCCTCATGTGTTAGGAAACCAGTATTCTCTAAATGCTCGGGTTTGCCCCCATGGAAGCACTGCCCACGGAGCTGAAGCCCTCGCCCGGTGTCCGACCATCGAATATTTAACGACTGCTGTTTTGTACCGTCTGGCCCTCTCACCCTCTGTCATTTTCCCCACGCCTCTCATTTCCCTTCCCTAACGGTTTCTGCAGTGTGTTCCTTTTTGACCCTGCCACCGTGGCCTGGATGCTCTTTGCCAATGCCTGTCTTAAAAAGGGCTGCAGGGTCAGCTCAGGCTGCCGAGCCCCGTGAATGTGTCTAAGTTCGCGTTTATTTTCCTGCCAGCCCTGTCGCATTGCAGTACTGCAGGCTCGGGTGCTGTGGCTCCGCATTCCTGAATGAACTTCCTAAAGAAAGGCATTTGGAAACAGCCCGGGGCAGTGGGGTTTGACCCACACCTTCCTCTCACCCTCCCAAAAATGTGTCCCCAGCACTGCTTCTTTCAGGGTCCCAGCTCCCAGCATCTCTGGTCTTAGGTTACAGCCACAGGAAGTCCTTGCCTTCGTAAGACACAACAGAGTCCCCACATATTGGGCCTGTGATATGTGATAAACATCCCCCACCCCCACCAGTGTGGTGTCCTCCCCTACTTTTCCTGTTCTGGCTGGTGAGCTTTTGCTCTCTGAAGAGCAAGGAGCATAGGAGTAGCGACCTTGCCCACTTAACCTCACCTAGAGACGATTCACACTCCTACAGTAGGGTAGGCACCTAGGAGAGACCATCCTTAGAACCACATGAATGTGGACCCATAAGGATGCCCTTCCCCTAACTCCTCGCTGGCTGTCCAAGAGTGGCTGAGTGTCTGAGTATTCCTATGAGTGACGCAGGCATGAGCCACTCTGATTGTCGCTGGCCCAGCACAGGTGAATACTCATAGACCCTCGGAAACACATCAAGTAGAAATACTTGAGTCATTATGAATAATTTCCACTCTTGGCTGCATCTCCTCTAATCCCTCCTTTCCAGCCACTTTGTTAATTCATTTTTCCCAGCACTCTTATCCTTTTGGTTCAGCATTTCTCTTTCTCCTTTGCCAGTTGAAATCCTGCCTGTCCTCAAGGCTCAATTCAAGTACCACTCCCTCTGTGGATCCCTCAGGACACCACCAGAAAGTGAGTCCGTGCTCTCTGAACAGCGGCGCATGGTGTCACTACTCGGACCCTGCCTCGGGTGGTATCAGTCTCAGACTCTGGTCTGTCCCGTGCAACCCCAACGGAACCACAGGAGCTTGAGTGCCGACCACGCTGCGGGGAAGGTGGATGTGAGACAGCAATGGCTCTGAGGAGGACGGTCTCTGGCAGACTACGCTGGGCCATGAGTTGGTTTCGCAGGAGCAGAAGGGAAGTGGCTAGAAACTGCAGTGCAGAGCAGAGAGGAAACCACAAAAGCAGCATCACCACAGCAGGATCGCACAGAGGCTGCGTGTTCTGTAGGGACTAGTGATGGGTCTAGCCTCGCTGCGGTGGGCTGGGGGGAATGTGGATGTGGGAGCGGAAGCCAGTTTGTGGTCACCTGTTAATGTCTGAGCTTTGGTGAACGTGAGAAGTTCTCATTCCCCACAAGTGTCCACTTAGTGGTAGATACTGAGAGACAAGGAATTACTTGGTCACTAAGGACTCTATCTTCCCAACCAGTCATCAAACATTTGGAGGTTCCTTATATGTCCAGCACTGTGCTCTGTGGATTAGGGGACACAAGAAATTAGAAGCTAAATATAAGCAATGCCTTCAGAGACCTCGCCACATAAAAGAAAAGTGAGACACTTTAACACCCACAATGCTGAGCAGGGAATGCTAAGTCAGATGGGGAGTGGAGGCACGGAATGTTTAGGAAGTTAGGAATGAGTGAGTGGTGAAGGCCAAAGGTCTAGTTGAATTTGAACCACGTGATCCAGTGGGTAGAAGACGGGATCTGAGTGGGGCCTGGATGATGGCAAAGAGTGGGCTAGAAAGAGAGGAGCAGATGGCGCATGGTAACAGGTCAGTATGCTCAGCTCCGCTTAGCAGAGAGGTTTGCACATGATGCCAAAGAGGGAGAGAACACGAGAAAGACCACTTGGCCATCTGTGGGAGTCTTCAGTGTCCAAACAAGATGTTCCGATTCTACTTCCCAGGGACATGGGAAAGCAAGGCATGTCAGAGTGGCAAAGCCCTCTGGTATGAAGCATGGACGATCCCTACACTCTCCTCCAAAGTTTTTATTTCCATCCCAGGTTTGTGTCAGTGTCTCCCCTAATTACCTTTACAGTTGTCTCTTCCTCTTCTGAACATGCTGCTGTGGCTCTCTGTGCACCATTTGACAGAATTACTGACATCTGAGGGACTGCTTTGTTTCCCATGTCCTCCTTGGAGTGAACTCGGTTCGGGGCTCTGATCGGGCTGCTGGAACACAAAGGGCCCTCTGCTAGCTGCATGTAAAAATATCAGTCCAAGTTCTCTGCCCTGGGAAAGGGGGTGCTTGACCAAGCTCTCAGGCTTTCAAGGGATAAGGGATCAACCACATCAAGGTCATAGAGTAGAGGCTTCATGGGTGTGGCCCCAAGTCCCTACTTGATGTTCTTTTCTGAGATAGACCCTCCACCCCCAAGTCCACATTGTGGGCCTCTAGACCACCTATGAGCCTATGCCCCCCTCCCCAGTTCATTCCTTAATTCATTCACTCACTGGTTCATTCACCTATTCGTTCTGATTGGCCTACATTTGTCTGGCATCTATTATGTTAGCCACAGTGATAGCATATATTTGTATAGCACTCAAGGGTTGATAAACCCTTTCACATTCTTTATTCATTTAAACCTCAGCAGCCCAGCAAAGCTGAATCATCCCTTTCCTAGAAATAAGAAACCTGGGTCTCAGGGAAGGTAACTGGCTTTGTCCAAAGCCAAAGGGTCCATTCCAGGCCATTGCAGCACCACAGAAGAGGACCCCACACTTGCCCCAGGACCTCCTCCCCATCCTGGGCTCCCTTACTACCACCCTTGTTCTACCCCTAAACCTCAGGCTGCAGCCCAGTTACCTCTCTCCTTCCCGGTCATGGCCTCCAATTCTCCCTCCTGAGCCTTCTCCTCCCCAGAAACTGGCTGAGAAATACAGTGCTGATTTCCAAAGTCTTCCCCCACCTTCTAAACTAACACCACTTCTGCATTCTATGGGATCTTATCCTGAGATCCTACAGAGGAACCAGAAGTGAAATAAGCAATGTCAAGAAACCCTGGCTGTAGTTAACCTTGATCTTCTCTGAAATGAGATTAAAACTCAGCCTTGGGTTTACAGCCCTCTTCCCCAACAGTTCCTTGTAGGGGCTTCCATGCTATGCCCTCTCAGTCCTGAGGGTGCATTCCTGCTTGCCCCCACCCCTCTCCAGGAAAGTCCTCTTTTACCCTGACTCTGGAAACTCTGAACAATGTATTGTAAGCCCATCGGACTCACAGAGGACACTAGGTAGACTCTGTTTTTCTTGTCCCCCTGCTTAGCATAGAAAAAGTCAACTTAAGTCCTTCCCGGACAAATACAAAAATAAGGCATTGTTCCCATCATCCAGATATAAGCCATGGTGTGGGGTTAAAGCCAAAACAAGCAGTACAGATAAGAGTTCTGAGGACTGGAGGAGGGGGTAGGAAGGGAGGTGGGGGATGTGGAGTCATGGGGATGGTAGCCTGGGCCAGGCAGAGGGTCTTGTGGTAACAGTATGTGCTGTGAAAGCAGGATGTAGGGGGAACATTCTAGGTAGGGGAGTAGGTCAGGAATCAGCAAAGTGTGTTTTGGGGACACCCAGGAGGCCACCGAGTTGAATCAAAGGGCAAAGTGCTATGCAGGAGTGGAAGCCTTCACCCGCATCCAGCAGACGGCAGAGGCTCCCGGACTTTGCTCAGGGGTCACTTGTTCCTCATAGTCCAGCTTAGTCTGAAGAAGCTCCCTGAAGAGAGTTACAGCAAAATCAATGGCTGGTTTGCCTACTTCCAGGGCTGCTGCCCAGCCCAGGTGCTCAGGAGCCAAGCCCAGAGCTACTATCTATCACTCCCGCCCACCTGCCCACTTTGCCAACCAGACTGAGGCTCCGTGGCTGCACCTCACTGCTGGGGAGGCTGAGAAATGGGGTCCAGGCATGGGCCAGGAGGAGGGGGAGCCCTTCAGCCACTGAGCAGGCGCCTGCCAGTCTCTTCCTCATGGACACCTGCGTAATCGCCAAGCAGAATTAGTAAATGTTGACATTCTCTTATTTGCTTCAGATTTTTATTAAGAGGAAAAAAATGCACACAGAAGGAGTTAAAGAGTCTTATGTCCCATTCCCCATTCCCTTCACTCTCTCTCCAGGGGTGACCCCCAGCAAGCACTGCAAGTATTTCTTTCTCATCCTGTGTTCACACGTGGACATGTTCACACAGATTCATAAAACACTCTGTAGTGTTGGTTTATGTGGCGTTGAACCTTCATAAATTGTATCTTAACAAACAACATTTGTGTTCGGGGAATCCACACATATTGATAATTCACCTCCATTTCTTTTGCTTTAACTGTTCTCAAGCATGTCATCACATTCCACCTCCTCTTGATCCATCCCCCATCAATGGACACTTAGCTCAGGACTTTTTTTATTGTTTATTAATTTATTTTTTATTTCTTCTACATAAACCATGCTGCATTGAAATCCTTGTGGCTATTTTCTGAAGCCCACATTCTCCTGTTATAGAGATAATGTTGAGATAATATAGAAATAATATCTCTATTCCAGTCCAAAATGCAATTATTAAGCCTCTGTGGCATGCAGAACACCAAATTAAATGCAATAAGTAATGCAAAACAAGGCATCCAGAGGCGGTGCTGCCTCGGAGGAGCTTACAGTCTAGAGGCGAAGATCAGCCTTTTAGAAGCCTGCGTGTTAAAAGCTCTAGGACAGGGCCCAGGCAGCCCAGGTGCAATGAAGAGATAATATGTACTTGACTCAATAGAGAGGAGTTGAAGGCAGTGAGATTAAGCAGAAAACCTACATGGATACAGATTTTATCACGAAAGCTTTCTTAAGAGAACTTCATCTTGATAGGGACCTCCAAGAAAATATAAGAGTTAAGTGCTTAGTGGTGTTTAATAAATAGAAGAGAGGGCATTCCTAGCGGGGGGCAGGGGGCGGGGGGAACTGCAGGAGCAAGTGCCCTGAGGCCGGACTAAGCGAGGAATGTGAGATGTCTAGTCTGGCTGGAGCATGGGCTGAGATGGGCTGGCAGCCGTTCTTCCATTTTCAAATTTGAGCTCAGCCCCACATTCGGGATGATGTCCACGTGGCCTGTTGCCCTGGGCAGCCAGCCCGGTGGTATTTTTCCATTACCCTGAGCAGAGAAGAAGTTCAGTCACTTGTTGATAGCAATGTGACCATTCAAGGAGAAAACAATTAGGGATGGTGACCTCTGGCCCCTGGAGAGGAGGGAGGGAAGGAAAAAATTCTCCCCAGGGGGAAGGAGCCGGGTGGGAAACATCCAAGAGGGTAATTGGTAAATATTATTGTTTCGTTCCATGTTTGCCGGCTCCACTCAGGTCCCCGTGCAAGTGGTGCGTTTAAATCACACTGTCTGACTTTGGCAGGTTTAATTGAGTCGCCACTGAAAAAGAAATTATCCCTGTGCTATTAATTTTTATAGTTCCTCGGGGCTTTTAAAAAGTGTTTGGATTTTCTAGGACTTTGAAAATGAAAACATTAAATTTTATTAAAAGGAAATGCAGGGGGGCTGGCAGGGCCCAGCCAGGTCCTGACGCGACTGTTGGTGGAAAGGTTTGGGCCCTCACAGGCAGTGTGACAAAAGTTTTGTCCCTTTTGGAATTAGAGGCAGGTGGTCTCCAAGGATGTGTGATGTCAGCCAGGCCCACGTTCCCCACAGCACAGGGAACCCAGGCCCTGTGCCCATATCCAAACCCACTGCTGGCAGCTATGGCCAACGGAGCTCTCTGCAGGGCCAGGGGGTGCGCAGGGCACCCGGCTTGTGGGGGCCAGAAACTTTCACAGTGGAGGGGGCCTTCTTGAAGAAAAAGAATTCCAAATGCAAAGTCATGTTTGAAAGTGAAATAAATGGTATTTAGAAAGAGAAAAGAAATCAAAGCAAATGATAAATTTTAAAAAGCTGACGAATTCCACAGGCACCACAAAATTTAGAATAACTGTCTGACATTCCTCCTGAGTACTTTTTCTTCCTACTTTTTTTTTTTTTTTTTTGGCTATGAACTCTTTGATCATCTCTTTAAATGACTAACATTTTTTCAATGTCATTTTTATGAAAAGAATACAAAGATAATTCAGTCTCTCCTCTAACAAGTTGATCCGATTTTGAATTTTATTACTCATGCTTTGGAAAGGTTTCTCTCCATCTCGCAATTTGTCACTGGTAATGCCGTGTGAATTTTCAGGATTGCTCTCAACCTTGGGAAAACCTCTGTCAAGTCTCTCTCATTATGAGCTATGAGATTTCAGGGCATTTCCACTCCTCTTTCACAGTGACAAATCTAAAATACTCTATGAATTTATGAAACTTACTAACCAGATTGTCATCGATGTCCTCATTGCAGTGGCATATAATGAGTTTTATGTTATCTCCATCAATGTCAGTATTTCCTGTCAAATCAGCCAGACATTTGAACATGGGGATTCTGATAAATTCTATGTCGGTAATTCCCATCCAAAAGGAAACAAAATGAATGGTGCATTTATAATTGCATTACTTTGCATGATCGAGTATATTCCTGACAGGAAAGAGCTTTCATTTTTGACTAGGCGGTAATGAGAGCAGAATCCTCTGCTTAGAATTTCACATACCTGATGATTGGAGGAATTCCCCACCAACTAGCTTTTCTATTTTACACCTTGTTTCTTTTCCAGTCTCCCTGCGCTTCCAGTGCTGGGAACGTAGGACACGTTCCCTCGGGTCTCCCTACAACTTCAGGTGGGCCCTCATGGCTTGACATGGAGCACTCCTGCGCAGCGGGCAGCAGGGTGCCCCTGGAGGCCTTTGCTACACAGTAACAGCTAGCGATAAGTGAATTACATGGAGAAGTGACCAAAGACCATCACCATGGAAATACATCCCACTAAACCACACACACCCGGAACTCAACTGCCCCAGAGCTAGTTCCCAAAGTGGCCACTCTGATGCCATAAAAGCAGAAATGTATGACAGGAGGCTAATCAGAGGTGAAAAAAAATGAGATACACAAATTGTAGTTAAAATATCCTGGGTTCGCCAATTGTGTGAAAACATGACTGTGCTGATGAAGGGCCTGGAAGCCAGAGTGTCATTAACATCACAGAAAATTCACTTCTGCACACCATGGAAGAGCTGGGGAGAGGACCTTGAACCTAGAGCTGTCAGGGGATTAACTCATATGGAGACATAAAAACACAGAACTACACGCAACCCAAACATGACCAGAAAATTGAAGGGAGTCTTGGGTGGGACTGCCAATGAGGTTCAGACAAGCAAGTGATCAGGGTGAGACAAGAAGGTGCAGGCAGGCAGGAGGTGGAACTTGAACTGGGAGTGATTCAGATGGATAAAGAGGACCATACCTGTGTCCACGGGTGTATGTTTGTGCACACACGTGCATGTGCCTGTGGTATACCACATGTGCATATATACAATGTATGTGTCTCCATATGGGTGTGTGGGTGTGCATGTGTGGGTGTTTGTAGGGAAGAAATAAAGGGATTGACATAAAGACTGCAAGAGAAATGGCTTGGCATAAGGTGACATCAAGGTGACAAATTAGGAGGACACTGAGGCTCAGGAAGGTGAGACAATTTGCCCCAGGTTCTGCAGCTGGTCCTCAGAAACATTCACAGGCCTCCTGACCCTACATCCAAAATGTCGTCCAGCACCCCATACATAATCTCGGGTTCCTTGCCGGGGCTGTACTAGTGCACCTTGATCTGCTTCTCCACGGGCAGAGTGCCCCTGTGGATGCAGGAAGGAATGCAAACAAACCCGAGGTGGTCCTCCTGCCTCCTCTGCGGGTCACTCTGTGCTATAAATCACCCGGCCAGTCCTAACTTAGGAGAGAAGGCAGTTGCCTCACCCTTTTACCCTGATGCCTCAGCTCCGGCTCTGTCCCCATTTAAACCCACCAGGCACTGAGTGTCAGGCAAGAGATGAATTCAAGGGAGATGGATCTTCTGTTTCAATAGCAGGGTTGTGGCGGTTTACCCACTGCTTCCTTAAGGAAACAAAGTGGGCGTGGGTCATTCTCGCTTCTGGGTGTGGGTCCCAGAAGTAAGAATTCTAGATGGTTTATGAGTTATTGCAGGTGAGAAAATAACCCAAACATCAGTTCCAGTAGAAAGTGAAGGAATAATAACAGTAATTCTGGATTTCCAGCCCTGTGTTCTGCATTCAGCAGTCTCAACCCTATAATGGCAACTTTCTGATCATGCCCATTTTACAGACAAGGAAACTGAGATTTACAGAAGTCAAGGAGCTTGCCCAAGGCACACAGGTAGAAAGAGCAGAGCCTAAATTTGGGTTCAGACCGTCCGATTTCAGGGTCTGTGTCTTAACCACTATGTACTGCTGCCATTAATGGAGGTAAGCGGGATAATTCTCCATAAACACAGAACCTTGACCAGATCCCCTAAAACATGAGGCCATTGAAAAAACCCCTAAACAGGAAGCTGGTGGCAGCCCTCTCCGTGCTGTCCCCTCCAACCCACACATACACACGTCCACGTCGCTGCCTCCCTGACCTGGGCCAGACTTCCTTCCTGTGACTGCCCCTCCACCAATAATTAAGGCTTCAGCTGCTTACTTGCTGATCTTTGACTCCTGTTTAATCTCCACATGGACCCTCAAGACTTGCAGCTTCTGCTCCTGAATATTTCAGTTATTAAAGGAAGAGTCTCAGGGGTGAGGGATTCTGTCTGCATTAACAGATACCTGCTGCAGGGCGGTGCAGGCTGAAAATACTTCCAGCTTTGCTCAGTAGGTCAGGTTTATGAGAGGTGCCGACGAGGCCTGTGGGTAAGGTGAAAGGTTTTCAAAATGTGTGTGGGTATGTGTGTGTGCGAAGATATTTTTAAGTGACAACTACAGTTGCAGCCTTATGTGGTCAAATGGGAGTCTGGTAATTTATCTGAGCTGAGTATTTGAGGAGATCTAGAAGCAAGCTACTCTATCATTCTGTCTGATTTTATAGCTGAACGTGTGCACATAGCGTGTGTGTGCGCATGCACATGCAACTCACAAGGAGAGAAAGGAACAGAACGTTAGCCTGACACAGGCTGAAGAGTACCAGTTCCAAATTTTCTTCCTAGCTCTGTTTATCATTGTTCATGCCAAAAAGTAAAGGGCAACACCCCCCCTTCCAGACTGAAGTCATAAATCTCAGACTTGTGGGAACAGGGCCCACCCTTCCCCAGCAGAGACACACAGAGTGTGGAAACTTCCACTGGCCTGTGGTTGACCTCCCCACCTCCAAGTTCTTGCATTTTAAAGGGACCCCCACTGGCCCAGAGACAGCAAGCTGGCTGGACAGCCCAGTTCTGAGCTGTTGTCCTTGAAAAGAGGGAAGTGTTACTGTATTATTCCACACCTCATGTGCGTTAAAACTTGGGAAGAGTGTCCCTTAAATTCGGAAGCCTGGGGTTATTTTCACTCTGCTTCTGAAAGAGCTATCCTCTCTCTGGGGAACAGCCAGGTGAGTGCGTGGCACATCACGGATGTGAGAAGGTAGGACTCCTGGTCATGAGCTAATCTGCCTTGAGCAAGCCACCTGCCTCTCTGGGCCGCCACCTTTGCAGACCACTTGGTTGGAGAATGGCTGGGTTCAAAGTCGCAATGGTTAGTTACCTCAAAAGGAGGCCTGTAAAGAAGGTATTATGAAAAGGAGGCAAGTGCAAAGAATTTTATGAATAACAGACCCATCGCAGGACCTTCAGGAGATGAGCGTGATGATATAGACAAGGGCAGCCATGGTGTCTTGGAACCTGCTCCTCAATATCACAAGGCTTGGCCTCAGCTGATCTTTCTAGCGTTATGATGCTCAACTCACTGCAAAGGAAACTTCATAGGTGTTGAGCTGTCTTTGTCCCCTCATCCCCTCGTGGAAGTACCCAGCATTTGGGGGCACTGAACTGCTAAAGATGGCAGTATCAGTGTGCCAATCACAACGAGCAGCTTCCATGTCTTCCTACTTGTTTCTCACTTCCTGTGATCCCTCCCTGCCACCTCCAACAGGGCCTTGCCTCACCCACTCCCTGGATGGCTGTGAAACTGGGCTAATTGGTGAGGTCTATGGGTGCAACAATACATGGCTATTTTGTTCCTGGTTCTGTATCTGCCCACAAGGGCACCTCTGCCAGAGAAGCAAGAGGCCCATCTGGCCTTGCCTTCAGTGAGCATGCTGTTTGGCTGAAAGAGCATGGCAGTCATTAGTGCTGTTGGCTAAATATTTAGGGTCATTCCCCATTCAAGGAACATGGTAGGATTACACTTCCTGCTCATCATGGTGGGTGGTTCCACGAGAATAGTTCTGGCCCATGAGTTGTGAGCAAAAGGGTCATGTCACTTTCAAGCCACACGTCTCATTGCTGAGTCAAGACCTCACAAAGAATTTTGTCTTTGTCATGAAGACCAACTACTTCAAGAAGGCAACTCCTTTGTCAGCCTGAGTCCCTGAAGGACAATGTTGAGCAGAGCCCAAACCCATCCCTGTTTAACCATGACAGATATTTAGTATGAGCAAGAAATAAACTTAAGTTTTAATCTGAAGACATTTGGGGGTTGTTACTACAGCACAGAGACACAAAGCATGTAGGTTTAGACAAGATGGGAGTAATACAAGGCTGTGGACAGTCATATTCTGAATGTTATAGAACTGGTGGTAAACTCTGGCTGCAACAAAAGAGGAATTTATTATAAACTAGCCTAGTCTGAGAGCACCTCTAGGTATCTGAGTAGGATTTAAATTAGGCCAATGAGAGCAGGAGGAAATGTCCACCTCTCCCGTTTTTCCCTAAGTTGTGTACTGATTCCAACCTAAATTGCACTTCCAACATCTCATTAGTTAGGCATAGAGGGGCATCAGGCTTCAATTGCATCCCTCGAGACACCTTCCCCTCATCCCAGTTGCTTCTCAATACATACCTTCAACCTTCTCTTTATTTCTACCTTCACTCACCCTTCCATCCAGTCTGGGAAAATACAGTGCCCTCCTTCTTTCCAAGTCCAGTCTACTCCACCAACCCTCAGGGACTTCTCTCCCTCAGTTATCCACCATCCCCCACCCCCTTGTGTTCATACCTCCCTCTTCCCTCTCCACTGGTTCCTTATAACAGCCTATAAATGCTCTCAAACACCTTCCTACTTGAAACAAAACTCATCTCTTGACCTTGAACCAACCCCTTTATTGTAGTCCAAATGATTCATTAATATACCAATTCTATTAATATTCCATTCCATTAGAATTCACTATGAGCTTCCTCCTTACAAAATAAAATTCAAGATTTAGGTATCAGATGCTATAAAAAGGAAACTTAAGGTATACTTAATCCAGACTATATCTCATCCCTGGCCAGTGTTAGCTGTCTCCCAATATAGTGTCTAGGAAATCAATATTCTATGAAATAGCAATTTCAAGAGGAAAGTTCACCCTGGCTGGCTACATGTGGGCAATTAGGTATGCTATAGTGACAGTGGACCTGATTTAGTATGAAGTGCTCATGCCATTATGGTGAAATAATTTGGCTCATTAAGTAATCTGTCTGCCAAGAGTGCTGGTCCACACCAATATCTACTTTCATTGCCAGTGGGGAACGGAGCCCTGGGATGGAAGTCAGGAGTTCTGGGTCCCTGTCGCAGATGTCACCTAACCAGCTATGTGACCTTGAGCCCGTCACCCTTCTTCAGGCTTTAGTTTGCAGCCCACCCACCTCCACCCTTAAATTGAGAAAGTTTGACTAAAGGCCCTGCAATGGCCTTAAAACTCCAACATTCTTTGATTTTCTCTCATTCTTTTCTGTGCTGAAGTATAGTGTTGTCAGGAATGAAGAAAGAATTGGCACTTAACCATGCTGGGCTAGCCTTTGGCTCTAAAATTCCATGACCTCTCACATGTTCTTTAAGACCCACTCTGCAATCTCCCCAAACCCTCACCCTACCATCACCTTGAAATGAAGCTCTTCTTGTATCATATGGTTGGCACTTAACCCAAACGGTAGGTTTTAAAGGAGACATCCTTCCTAACATCTCCCATAGCAGACTGTCTGGTCAACATCCTACTCTAAGATCACCCATGCCTACATGTACCCAAATACTGGAGTCCAAGAGCAGCCTGAGAAAACAGAACAGCAGGTTAGAGAATTCATTACTTATAGGCCCTAAGTTCACTGTACTCTGGCCCACAGTACATTATAAAATTCTTCAAGAGTGTAGCCATCCTTTACATTTACCTCGTATGTTGAAGTCTTCAAGCAGTGCGACTTCCATCATTTTCCTTGATCTTCACAATCCTCTCATTCTCAGTTTTCCCATCTGGGACCACGTGCCTTTGGCAGTGCGCCAAGGCAGGCCAGGGGCCTGGACCAGGCACCTCCTCCTGCAGCACCATGTGACACTGAGACTGTGAAGCAGGGGCAGAGAGGATGTTAAGGAATTTGAGGTTGTAAATAATGTTTCCTTGCTTCTATATTAAACAAACACATAAATTATGGAGTTTATTGTGTCTCCCTCCACTAGACTAGAATCATCATGAGACTAGGGTCTTTTTTATTGTTGTTGTTCCTTGTTGAGTCTGCAGTACCTAGAGTAATACCATGCACATAATAGATAGTAAAATTTTGATGAATGAATGCACACTGTATATAAATTTTTAAGCCTAAACTTGAGACTTTGAGGAAATGATATCCTCAAAGGCATGTCACTTTAAACTCTAATCCTAGACTCCTTTAAGTTTATTTACCTGTTCCTTTGGGACACTTCCTGAAGAGGGGAAATTAGGATATGATGTACCCCACTTGATAGAGGAGGAAGCAGAGCTTCCTAGATGAACAAAGATCATACTCAAGGACGCAGCCCAGAAGTAATGGTGGCCAGGACTAGAACACATCAGTTTGCGAATCATTTCTGTAATAAATGCTGTGTGCTGGCTATTGGGTTAGTTGTACTTTTAAACACAGTAGAGTCATAAGGGACCTCTGCTTTAGCTGGCTGTCTTTTCTCTGTTCATACCCAAGCCTAGCCTGGGTATTCCTTTCCTCCAAGATACTGTGCCACAGAGCCCTCCATTCTCCTTCTGGTCCCTGACAACAGGTTTGCCATTCTTTTTCAACTGCAAAATTTTACTGCTCGTTTCTATGGGGCTATAGAGAGGGTTATAAAAAATAAACATGTGAGTGGTTGTAAAGTCTAAGAAATTAGACAATGGTCCTGATCTGTAGCTCCTGACTTCTTATTGGGCGTTATGTGGAAGTCTTCATGCCCACACTCAGACTCTGTTCCGCCACTCCACCACACCTTGTTTCCTTCTCTGGGTCCATATTTTTTAATATTCTAGCCAAGATCACTTGTGTCTTCCAGATGTCCCAGGCTGCCAAGACCTTGGCAATCTGCTCCATTATTTGAAGAGCCACAAAAATCAGAAACAACTGATGTCTGAAACAACAGAAATGTTTTCTCATTGAGTAGAATATGTTACAAGTTGTTAGGGTTGGTTGAACATTATCTGAGACCTACAATTTATATCTGCTGGACCCTCCAGGAGCAGCTGGTCATAACCTGAGCTGCACGTCAGAATCACCCAGGGAGCTTTTTAAACAGCACAAAGACCCCACCCTGGACCAATTAAATCAAAATGTTGAGGGAGGGTCCAGATAATGGAATTTTTTTAAAGCTCCCCAGTGATTCTAACATGCAGCCGGGATTCAGAACTACTGCTATGATGAGCTTGCTCTTTTTCCTCTGGAGTGTCTGAAACTTTGTGGTTAGGCTAGTCGTTAAAGCTATTAGGACTTAATTAACACATATGCATTTAGACTGGTTTCACTGAGCCAGCTGAGGTAGTTCCCAAGGTTGGTTTCTAGGGTTCAGGCTTCAGACTTCTGTCTTCTCTCCTGAAAGCATGGGCCAGATGCCCCCAAACTCATCACCAGGTGAATATCCCACTGACCTAGGGAAATCTAATGACCAGTGACCTCTTATGCTAGTGTTACCACTCAGAGTTTCCACGTTCCCTCACCTATAATCAAGACCCTCAGCACCTGGCCCAACATCCTTTCCAAACTTTTTTCCATTATATCCCTTAACATATACCCAACTGCTGGTACTTGCTCACTGTCCCCCTGTGCACCTCCATTTAATCTGCATATTTAATCCTGGCATTTGCCTCCCTGGGCTGGCCAGGAATGCCCTTCCCCACAATCATGCCTTGTAGCCTATCTTTAAGTCTCAGCTCAGAACCCATCCTTGATATGCTTCTCTGTGTGACCACACCAGCGCTCAGAATCTGCTTTCTCTTCTGATTTTATTGTCCATGGCAGGTACCATTCACTTGGACACTTCCAATACACTGTGTATGCACTGTGTAGCCAAAGGGCTCTAACAGCTATGGTGGAAACCAAGATTTCTTGACTGTGTGATCGGACATAAAATAGTAAGAACCTGGGCTCCCTTGAGAATTCTGAGAGGTTCAAAAAAGAATCCTGTGAGGATGTGCATGCAATTAATGATTTGATCTTTAAAACCCCCTTGTGAAATATCGTTATTTTCACCATGTCACCCCAAGGATGCCAAGAGAGACAGAAAAACTGGCATGAGGAAACTAAGACTCAGAGTGAGTCATGCCTCCTTTTAATAATAGAGCCGGAGCTAAAATTCAGGGTCTGCACTGCCAGCTCAGTGTTCTTTCAACCCATATAGCGATTCTCAAACTTTAGCATGCATTGGGGTCACCTAGAGGACTTATTCAAAGAGTAGGCCTGGGCCAGGCTCTGACATTTCTAGCAAGTTCCCAGGTAGTATTGATGGTACTGGTCCAGGGACCATGCTTTTGAGGACCACAGGCTGTTCCTAAAAAAAAGGAAAGAAAGAAAGAAATACAGATTTCAGGCCTATTAGAAGAGATGTAAGAAAAGCAAACCAAAGTCATATGGAAATAATAAGAAATAATAAATGACTAAACTTATTTATTTCAACATATGCCTGTCTATAAGAGTAATTTGTTATAAATTACAAATAAAAACTCAAATATGTAGTAAAGAAATCATTCTTGTTAAGACTTCAAGCCAAAATATCAATATGTTCAAAGGAGCTGAAATAAATTCAGACATGATAGATGCATAATGGATCAGAAATAACCCAATGCAATGATAAAAAATGGCAAGGCGAGCATGGAAGCCAGACCACCAGGGCTCTTTGCACATTCCTTTATGCAGGAGGGGAGTTGGCAGCGAATCGGCTGATCACTCCATCATCTCCCTAGTACTTAATCAATGGACCTTTGCTTTATACCATTCACCTCTGCTGGCCAACGAGTGGACTATAAAAGTGGCCCAACTGCTTATACTAGTTTTGTATATGAAATCTATAACCAAGAAAATGTGGAAAGCAATGTTGTAATTTCACTAAAATTTAGTAGTAATGACACTATATGATGTAGAAGTTAGGAAAATCAAGATCAGGGTAAATCAAAATGGGAAAAAAAAAAAACGTCTTCATGGCTGTAACCCAAGAAGTGGTATATGCCAGGGTTTCACTGATGAGTCATTGGATGAATGTACCAATGAATAAACAGTTTGAGTTCAACTTGAACTAGATCTTTTGAAATGGGTAGCATTTGGATGGATGGAGAAGAAGAGAAATGGTATTCAAAACAGAGTGTCATGAGTAAATGTGTGTGTGTGTGTGTGTGTGCATCTGTGTGTGTGTGTGTAGGTGACTAGGGTGGAGCAGTGATGAGGTTTGTACCCACACACAAAAGGTTCATGAAGGCAAAGAGGATAGTGGTGAGAGGGAGGTTTAGGAACTAGATTGGGTCCAGAATGTCCCACAGGTCTTCAGGGCTCTTTCTGTAAATGAAAGCAGCCATTGCTGACTCAAGAGCTGGGAAGGTTTATGAGGCACAGGAAAGTTGAAAGCAATACCAGCCCACCCTCAAGGGAGAAGGCTCAAGAAAAGCTGAGCTCCCTGCAGCTGACACAACAGCCCAAGGCACACTCTGCCTCTGCCCTGTGCACAGCCCCTCCCCTAACACTGGCAAGCCCAGGGACGGAGTACGTATGGAGGCCCACATGTGCCATGTAGCTCCATATGCAAGAGTTAAAAATCAAGGTCACAAATGTCAAGTACAGTATGTTCCCTCCTCTGCCATTGACAGATAGGCCTTTATGTCAACCTGGAAAACTGTATTTGAATTTAGAACTCCCAGAATTCTCAGCTTTCTGTCCTGAAGCTGGAGGCCTGAGATGTGTAGGTTCCAGCCTCTGGCCTATATCTCTCTTCCCTTCCCACCCTTGGCTCCACCCCACATTTAAGGGCTTTGTGAACATGCATGTGAGCATCACAGACCATGTGTCCCAGCTTCTCCACAGCCTCCTGTAAATAGCCACCATTTGGCCACTCGTCACATTTCGAAATGTGTGCAGCACCAGTGTGGTTGGTCCTCAAAAAGGTAAACCAAGGAGGCTCATGCAGTCCCTAGAAGTGAACTTAGAGCCACTTGGTCAGGGAATTAAAGATCCCAATATCCAGGGTGAAGTCCAGAAGAGGACAATGGGCTTCAAGGAGCACGTCTTCTTGGCCCCATGGGTTTCTTGCCTGCATGGAACGTGTGACTGGAGGAAAGTCTGAGTATGGAGCTGGGATCAGGGGCTGCTCTCCCCTGAGCCACTGTGAGTCCGGATTCTCCTTTCACAACCCACTGCCAGTCAGTCCCTCTCTCCACACTCCTGTCATTCTCCCCATGTTAAAAAGTTTCTCCCTTCCAGCTAGTGATGGAAGGGTCACTAAATCAAAATGCCAGCCAGGGCTCAGATCCACCCTTTCATGGAGAGCTCAGTCTATGGGGAGCCAAGCCAAGCACAGCTTCCTGCAGGGGTCTCACCCGCAGAGACTGTAACCGTCCTTCACAGGGCCTCCTCCCCCACGATGCTGCCAAGTGATCTAGGGCTTCAGAAGCACATCTCATCACTTCCTTTTTAATCTCCACGTTAGCACTTGTGCCCTCCTTCAAGTGCTCCAAGGTAATTTTAAAGAATACCTCATTTTGCTTTCATTTTGCTCCAGCCTGGCCTTCCCATAAATCAGGACCGAGGCAGAAGTTGAGAGGGCTGAGCTAATCATAACTTCAATCTCGAGAAATGTTTAAATATAAATCAAAATAGTTGAAGGCTCTCCAGATCTTCAATTTTCTTCGAAAGCCTAGTTTGTCTTGTTTTCTTTCTTCCCCCCCCTTTTTTTTTTTTCCTGTTCTGATTGGCCATGCTGAGCTCTGAGTTTTATCCTGGTGCCCCTAGGAATATTTCTGAGTAGTTTTAGATGTTTTCTTCCAGGAACTACACCAAGTAATACCAGAGAGATATTATTGGTGGTCTGGGGCCGGGCATGGGGGCAGTCTACAGCATTTTGCTAGAACTGGAGAAATTTCAAATTTCAGGAATTAAATGATCCCCGAAAAGCATAAATAGTGATTTGGCATTCAAAAGGAGTAGAAATGAAATTGGCAGAAGCGTAACTTTGCTCATCCTTCCTGTTTCAGTTACCTATGACTCTAACAAAACATTCAAGCTTATTGTTACAAAACAACAGTCATTTTATATGATTATCTCTCATGGGGGTTGACGGCAGTTCTTGCTTGGCCTCTCCCATGAGGCTGGTGGCTGGAGCAGAGGTTTGCCCACATATCTGGCACCTGGGCTGAGAAGGTGGCAACATCTGGGGCTGCAGCAGCTGGGGCTCCTTGGGCATCTGCCTCCCTCTCCATGTCATCTCTCCACGGGGTACCTCCAGCATGATGGCATGACGGCTTCAGGGTAGCCAGACTTTTTACACGGTACTTTAAAATGCAGGTTTTATTATTGTGCAAGTGCGGTGACACCAATGGATCGGGAGACAATTTCATTGAAAAGATAGTTTGTTACGCTCACAGATCCCAAGAGGAGGGGATATGCACCATGGGGAGTCACAGCGGGGAGTCTCAGGGGGGAGCACCAGCATTAGTCGGAGGTTGGGGGAAGCATGTAGAATGTAGACAAGAGCTTTCATTGTATTTCTTTGGTGAGGGACAGGTAAGGCAGAGTGCCTAGCCTTAGGACTGGCTAGCTTGAATAATTTCAGCAGACTCTGGGGAATAGGGGCTGTCCCTCGCTATCTAATGGGTGATTAGAGCAGATGGTTAGTGGCCTGGAATGTGAGACACCAACAGAAGAGGCAGTTGGGGCTATGGCTCTGTATTGCTCAGTTTAAAGATACGCTCCCGGATAAACCGTTGGCTTTCTTTAGGAATTACCTCTTCCTGGGAGGGGCAATCTTGCCAGGGTCAGTAAGACCCCAGATATCAAAGCCTCAAAATACAGAAAATAAAAACCATGTTTAATGCACCGGGTGGCTCAAGCATGTATCCAAAGCTACAGAGCCAGGCAGAAGCTGTTATTGCCTTTTATGAGCTAGTTTTAGAAGTCATGCAATATCACCTGTCACTTTTTATGTGTAAGAAGCTAGTCCCTAAACCCAGCCCATAATCAAAAGGAAGGGGCTTGGAATGAGCCTTTTGATGGAAGGAGTGGCAAAGAATTCGTGAATAGATTTTAAAACCAGCACACTTTCCATAATAGGGTCTCCACACTGGTCATTAATGACAAATGGGTTCCTTACAATCCAGAAGCCTTAGACTTGAAACCTGCTAAATCCAATTGCTTCTCTAGTGGCACCACATTTGCCCAGTCAAAATCCCGGACATGGATGTGGAGTCATAATTACCCTCAGGACTCCCTTAATGGCAGGCGTCGAGGGGAAGCCCTATGATCCCAGTGCTGTGAATTGCAGGACCCTGCCACAGTGAGGTGCATCGTGTGGTCAGTGTGCACGTGTCAGACTGTCCCAGGAGGTGTCCAAATCCAAGGGTGACATAAAGAAAGAAGGATACCAGTTCTGCCCTCCGGGAACATGCGCTCTGGCGGAAGAGAAAAGTCATGAGACATGTAACGCAAGGCGTGGAGTTCAGAGAAATGATAAATGAGTCTTAGGGGAGGGACCAGGACAGCTTCATGGAGGACGTGGAGGCAGCTTGTGTCCACATCCATGGTTCGCTTGCTTTGTTCCAAAGCCTGGAAGTCTCTTTAGCCACGTGGGCCAAACCTCCTGGTCTGGCCTCCACACGCAAAAATATGTTCCTCCCTTCCCCTGGGGCGTATAATTCTCTTCCTAGAAGGCAACAAAAATAGGACAGGAAAGGAAGTTATTCTCCCTTTCTTCTTCACCCATTAAAACCTTGCCCTGCTTTTCACTCATTTCTCCATGACAACTTCCTGGCTACTCCCCATAAGCCAACTCCATCTCTACCACACCCTGAGGACCTAGCGCTTCTACCACATAGCTCATCACTCACTCACACGTCACCACTTTTATGTTGCTTGTGTTATTTCAGACTGGTTGATCTATTCCCCCCACTAGGTTGAGGTTAGTGTAGGCCATATCTCACTCATTCTGCTTGCCCTGAGTGCTGCCAACTGTCTCAAAGCCAAGTTTTCAGCATACAGTAGCTACTCCATGTATATTTTTGGGAGTGGGTGAGTAAGCGGTGGTGTGAATGTAGTGGTTGTCAAACTGTGTTCCTCTCAGGGTCCCCCCATGAGCTACCATACAGAGAAAAGCCAAGAAGGAAGAAACATATAGGACCCTAAGTCCTGAAGATAACTTCTTTTGATTGATTTTCCATATCCAATTTTGCTTGAAGAAAAGGCTCTGTGACCAAACAACTATAGAAAACCACTGTTGTTATGGAAACAGCATTGAATTAAGAACCAAAACTTTGGTTCATCAAGCCTCTGATTCCTCGGTTAGAAAATGGGAATAACTTCCATTCCTATCCTACTTTTCTCACAGAGAGTGTATCAGTTAGCTAGTGCTGCATAAGAAAACACTCAAACTTACAGGCTTAAAAAACTATTTGTTTAGCTCATGAGTAGAACATTGACTGAGGGCTGGCTTCTCAAGAATGACTTGGTTCCTGTGTCTTCTGACAGCTGAAAGGTCAACAATGGTTGGTTTAGCTTAGCATGTGCACATCTCAGAGGCCTTGGTTGGGATGACCCTACTAACTGAGCTGTGCACCACACTGTCTCTCATCCTCCAGCAGCCTGGTTTAGACTTATTCACAAGCAGTCACAGGAGTCTAACAGAGAGAGCAGAAGCTGCAAGGTCTTTGGTGGCCTAGATGATAACTAGCACAACATCTCATGTTCTACTGGTAAAAGCAAGTCACAAGGCAGCCTGGATCCAAGGAAAATAGATTCCACCTCTTGGTGGAAAGAGTTACAAAGGTTCTTTGCAAAGGGCATGGAAACACAGAATGCTAGAAAATCAGGGCCATTTTTGCAATCTATCACAGGGAGGTCATGAAGATCAAATGAGGTCATGTACATAGAGGTCATTGAAAAATATTCAATGTAATGCAAGGAATAAATATTATCACAGGATTTTCTTTTTCTCATCAATAACATTGGATGGTAGTGATGATCTAAGACACATTCAGGTGTTCACATTAACAGGACTACATAGAGAACAGGTAACTTGCTCTCCCCTCCTAAAATGGCTTTGTAAGTTATAATTATTCTCAAATGTTTTTAGATTATATTTTCTTTTTTAAAAAAAAGGAAAGAAACATGCTTTCATGGTTTCATGCTCTATCATTGTTAGGTGTGTGCCATTGCCATGCCTTAAGCTCCCATGTCACCAGTGTGGAATCAGGTAGTTCACTCACTCATTCACTAGATATAGGCCAGGCACTAGCTCTGCACCAGGCCTGCAACAGACACTAGGGCTGCAATGACAAATATGACCTATCCCTGCCCTCAAGATGCTCATAGATTAGTGGGAGGAACACAGTTAAAAGAACTGGGGATATAAACTGAAACCCATAGGAAACACAAAGACAAGCATCTGATTTTGCTTGGGGGGATCAGAAAAGTCTTCTCAGTGAAAGTAAACTGAGTGCTAGAGGAAGACAGTACACACCACACAGAGAGCCAAGGAGAAGGTATACCAGATGGAGGAAACAGCTCGTGCAAAAGCATGGAGCTACGGAAGTGAAGGGGTGCTGAGGTGTGCCTTGAAACTGGAGTAGGTGGTGAGTAGGAGGGAGTGTTAGAATCTTGATGTTGGAGGAATAGATTGGGGCAGATTGTGTGAAGAGGCCACAGCACTTCAGAGTCATGAGATCAGACCTGGGAGATGCCTGCTGGCAGCAGGGGGGCTTGCAGTCATGCAAGAAGCGTGACAACGTGAGCCAGCACCAACATGGGGATGCAAAGAAGGGCCATGTGCAGGAGACAGTTCCAGGGGGAGGGAATAAACATGATGGCTCGAATGTGGAGAGAATCTGTCTGATTTCCAGTCTGAGAGACAGAATAAGTAGAAAGCCACTATTTGCTGAGGCTGGGGAACAAGGGGAGGAAACACAAGTTTCATCTGGAGTTTGTTGATGTTAAAGCACCTTTAGTGGAGGTGTGTCCAGGGGGCAGTTAGGAATGTGGGTCTAGATCTCCCAGGGCTTTCTCCAGGCAAGGGAACAGCTAAGTTCATGGGGCTGCAAGTACAAAGAAGGTTGTCATAGCAACAGACTGGAAGCAGCCGGAAGGAACTGGTTGAATAGATCATGGTACAGCATATAATGGAGTACTAGATAGCCTCTAAGGTGATAACAGAGATCTGCATGTATTATTGTAAGTACATATAAACATATATATTATATGTCATATAAACACAGAGAGAAGATTGAGAGGCTATTACACAGGTATGAACAGTTGGTGTCTCTCAGGGGCGGAGTTATAAATGATGCATATTTATTTTTCTCTTTTCTTAACTATACTATGTAATTTTTTATGATGAACATGAATTGCTTGTGTAATAAAAGTGTCAGAATTTTCAAAAAGAAAAAAGAAAGAAAGAAATACAGCCTTGGCTGGTGTGGCTCAGTGGATTGAGTACCGACCTGCAAACCAAAGGGTTGCAGGTTTGATTCCCAGTCAGGGCACATGCCTGGGTTGTGGGCCAGGTCCCCATAGCGGGTGCTCAAGAGGCAACCACTCATTGATGCTTCTCTCCGTCTCCTTCTCCCTCCCTTCCCCACTCTGAAAATAAATAAATACAATCTTTTTTTTAAAAAAAAGGCTAAATTTTTTTTTAAAAAAGAAAAGAAATGCGGGGATTTTCAGCAGCTCTGTCTCAATTAGCCAAGGGAGTAGATGACATCAACGAGGAAGAATATGCAGAGACAGAGACAGGAGGGCTGAGAGAGCATCAGCCTCTAAGGAGGGTCTGGGAAGGAGGCCAGTCCCACAGAGGAGCCTTAGAAGGCTCAGCCCTAGGGGACAGGGAAGCCTGGAAGAAAATGATACTCAGGCATCCCAAGAGAAAACAGCCCGAGGGAGGAGGAAGGACAATCATTACAGCCAATTCTCACTGAGGGCTCACCATGAGCCAGCCCCATTCTAATTGTTCTAATCCTCACAACTGCCTTATGTTGCTGGTTGTGCTACGGACTCCATTTACAGATGAGAAAACTGAGGCTTGAGGAGGTTGTATAACTACCTCCAGGTCACACGATTAGTAAGAAGCAAAGCCGAGATTCAGACTGAGCCTGGTGAAAGAGGCCATGCTCTCTGCACTGTGCTGTGTGACCTCCCATGATGAATATGGACACGGCTAGTGGGGACAGGAACAGACAATAGGCCTGTGGCCGAGCCACACAAAGACAGAGCAATCTGGAACAACCCAGAGGCGGATGTCAGAGATCGAAGCCCTGGGAACTGAGGACGCAGGGACCGAGAGAGCAGAGGCCTCTTTCAAAAGTGGTAGTGGGAGGAAAGACAAAGAAGACTGTAATCTCAAGGGATCAATGGGCAAGGGACTGACTTTTAGGATGAGAGAAGCAGGACCAATGGAGGTCAAGAAAAAAAACTGCTGCTAGAGAAGGATTAAAGGCAGGTGAGGAGATAATCAGGCAAGCCGGGCTGGGAAGGGGGTGGGAGGCTGGGCTGTTCCGCAGGGCAGGTGGAAGGAGGGGAGGCCTTGGGAAAAGACCTAACAGAGGGCAGCAAGGCCAGGGCGAAGACGGGAAGACAGAGTTGTGGCTTCCGGGAGGGGAAGGAATGTGAGACGGTGGAGGGTGGAGTTGGGTGTTAGGGGATAAAAAAAGCAATAGGCACTTAAAATATGTACCTGGGAACTAGAAAGGGAGCTGAGAACGGAGGCAGAAGGGCTGTGGCCCAGCAGGCTGGGCACCGGGTAGGCATGGGCTACGCGTGTGCCTACCCTCCCCCATAGAACTCAGCACCCCAGGGCAGGGCTGCAGACCAAAGGGCAGGCATGGGATGGCATAGGATCTTGGGGGTCCAGGGTCCAGGCTCAGGATCCAAGATAAGTAGGGAGGCCAGAGAGGAGAGAGTCCAGAGTAGTGGGTGTGTACTGGGGGTGGGGTGGGGGGGACAAGAGAGAGCTAAGAAGTAGCACTTTCTTTTTTAATCCTCACCTGAGGATATGTTCATTGATTTGAGAGAGAGAGAAACATTGATGTGAGAAAGAAACATTTAGCTGTTGCCCCCATGCCCACCCCAACCGGGGATCAAACCTGCAACCTAGACATATACCCTGACTGGGAATTGAACCCACAACCTGTTGGTGCATGGGACAGCGTTCCAACCAGCTGAGCCATATGGCCAGGGCGAGAAGGAACACTGTGAAGGAGCAGGCTGCCTAAGAGGAAAGGAGAGCCAGAGGTCAAAGGGGAAGAGAGAATCACCACGCACAACAGGTAGCGTCAAAAAGCAGCACCAATGTCAAGGGCTCTGAGTCAGAGAGACCAGGTTTGAATGTTGCCTCTGCCATACACCTAAGGCAAGTGGTATATCTTCTCTCAGCCTCAGTTTCCTCACCAGCAAAATGGACATAATAATAGCTGTATTCTCACAGTTCAGAGAGGTGCGTGGCCAATAAACAGTGTGGGCTGTGTTGTTGTGATCAAGCAGCCTCTGAGTCCCGAGCAAGCCTAGGGGACCGTCATCAATCTAGTCTCTGAGCAGCACAAAGAGAACCAAGATCTCAGCCATTTCTATTCCCCCAGAGAAGCTGCCTTCATTTCCCCAACGTGTGCTCAGCCTGGAGAATGAGCCCTTGTGTCTGCAGCCCTCTTCGGCTCCTCTGCTGCCCATAGCCCCCAGGGCCCAGGGACAGCTCTACTTACTAGAAATTTCTTTCCTCCCTAAAACATCTGCCTCCTTCTGAGTGTCTACAGCCTCCTTCCACCAACCAGCTCTAAGTAGAATAAGTCTCCACCCAACAGCCCTTCAAATGTTTGAAAATAGTTATTACCATATCTGCCCACCAAACCACGTCTTTTCTTCCTTTTTTTTAACTAAGCATACTCAGTTCCAAACATACCCATGCCCGATGTTTCCTGCTCATGTGTTTGTTAGAGAAACAGTTTAAGGGAAACATCACAGGAACTACTGTCCTGACAATCAGCCCATCAGTAAGTGCTCACTGGGGGGTACAGAGTGCAAAACCCCACAGGGACAGCTCAGTTCCACCTCCTCCCTGGTTATGTACTAAGTCTTCAACTGCTCTGACTATTGTGCGTTCTGATCCTCAAAGAGTCTCTGCGAAGGACGATAGGCAGTCTTATCCCTGTCGTGCGGACAAGCAGCTGAGATAGCCAGCGAGCTGAAATAGCGCATTCAGTGTCACACGATCCCCGGGAAAGCAGGCGCAACTCCCTCACTCAGCCTGCCACACCTAGAAAAGAAATCTTGGGAAACAAAACATCTAGAATAGAACTGAGAAATAGAATGTGAGCTGAGGTATATTGGTAAACCAGGGCTCAAAAAAATAAAATCCCACTTTGTAGCATATGCCAGTTCCCGATTTCTGTGGTGCAGAAACCTTCTACCATGGCTGGTTTCAAGCTATCAACTTGACCTCAGGAAACACAGAGCTGGGAAGAAGGGTGCGCGTCGCTCTCATAAACCGCCATGGGCCAGCTCCAGAGCACCATTAAATGCAAGCCACACATGTAATTTTAATTTTTCTAGTGGTCCCATTTGTAAAAAGAAACAGCCAAAATTAATCTTAATAATATTTTAAGCTCAACATATGCAAAATATTATTTCATCATCTAACCCTTATAAAAGACTATTAATGAGATTATTGCACATTCTTGGCTTCATAGTAAGTCTTTGAAATGCCAGTGAGTTTCACACAGCAGCACGGCTTCACTTGGACTAGCTGCCTGTGGCTGGTGGCTTCTGGTGTAGAATCACTGTCAGAGCCACACAGAGACACTGACATGGTCATCCTGCCATTTTTAAGATTTGGTCAATGATGAAATTTTTAAAATAGCATTGCCTTTTTACAATTGTAGGCAGAAGCAGTGCTTGTCCCAGGGGTAGATTAATTTAAGAGGAGGCCAGATCTGTTGCACCTTATCTGGACCTCATGCCTCCTCCACCCATGTGCCTGCTCCATCAGAATCCCGAGCACTTATTAGTTACCACACATTCTTTCCAGCTTTCAATAAGTGAGATTGAAAGCAGCTAATGCACACCAGCTACACGTTTTTCTCTACCCCACATGCCAATTTAGCCTCATAAACAGCCCGCTTCCCAGGGCTATTCCTCCCTCCACATGACTGCTGGCAAGTGTACGGGAACACAGATAACAAGGCTTGATTTTGCAGCAGCTGGATGTGAAGTGGAGGTGTTCAGGAATGCACTTGTTGATTGGCCAAAAGCAGCTGACCTTGGTGGGAGGTGCACAGACTGGAAACAGGAAAACCTGGGTTCTTTCTTGGCCGTGACAGAAGTAGGCTGCGGTTGAATCATGTTACCTCTCTGGGCCTTTCCTCATCACTGGAATGAAAGGGCCCCTCTGGGTGACCAGTGCAAGTTGCCCTCCTCCATTAATGCCGTCTCACGGCTTCCCATCTCCCCTGGAGTCAGACTGCCCCCACCCCACGCCCTGACACTCTCTGCCTTTTCCGCTTCCACTTGCTCTAGACTTCAGCCATTCAGACCTTCCTGTGGTTCCCCTGACCCTCACTTCTCATGCAGCTGACAGCCTTCGGTAAGGTACCCCTGACCACCCTATTTAAACTGCAACCCCCGCTCCCTCTTTTACATTATCCATAGCAATTCTCACCTCCTAGGATAACGTAGATGGTAGGCTCCTGATTCCTAGAAGGACCTGGGCCCAGGCTAGAAGTCAACCAGTCAGGGGCACTGTTGAGGGGGGCCCAGCTCTTTAGGGTACCTAGATGGAATGGCCTCTGAAGTCCCTTCTAAGCCTGACATCCAGCAACTGTATGCACCAGGTTCCCTCCCTTTGAAACCAGAAAGAGTGTCTCCCACCCACTTGGCAGGGGGCAGTCTCCCCTATGAAGTCTTCCCACAGGATGGCATTGTATAGGACCTGTGAAAGACTTCCTACATGGTGGGCTTGGAGGTAGAGTTCAGTTGCCAGCAGATGCTCTAGAAACCTCTCCCTGGTGGTCCCTGAGAAGGTGGGTACCCGTGGACCTCAGCACTGTAGATAAAGGAATGTGGACACAGGGGAATGGCCTCCATGACCTCTCCCAGTTCCCGCCTGCTGGTTCCAGCTCTAATTCTATGATAAAACCATTAGAAGGCCCAGAGGTGATTTAGCCTCATTTCTCCCATTCGGATGATTGAACACATTTTTTAAAATCCTATAAACCCCAAACCATAATTCTTCTACAGCAGCGGGGAAGACAGGACCATCGTGCGCAGTTTGGAGGGAGGGCGTTGAGGGGAGAGGTTAAAGGGAGAGGAAGGTTTGTTCAGATTGGGGTTGATGGGGAGGATGTTAAATGTGAAGTTTGACGACTGAACAAAAGCAGAGCAAAGGAGAAAAGAAAAGAGCGTGAAAAAACTCAAACCTGCCGTTTTCTGATACACAGAAGGGAAACCCAAACTCTGCTCATTATGGCACATATTTATGGCCGATCATAACATGAAATTACAACTCCGCAGCCCCGGCCAGGACTGTGGAGTTCTTCCCATGTGCTTCCAATTAAGCGCGTTTGAAGTTGCGCTGGATATTTATTTGTAGGGGATTTACTGCACAGAACGATTAAAGTTTTGTTCGTGTTAGGAGTTTGGGGCTAGTTTTGGGGACGGGGGAGATGGAAAGGGGGTGAGTTAGCTAGAGAGAGAAGGGGGGGCTGCCCTGGTACCCCAAATGAATACCTGTGTATGTTTCAAAGTGCACACAAACACACGCACAAGGGCCCTTTGTTTGCAACATGGTGAAGGTCCAACATCTCTGACTGTGATTTTGTTTATAGGAAATCCTTTATAATGCACGTCTAGTGTTTCCATATGGAAATCTCATAGGACGTTTCCCCCGCACCGCCCTCCCCCCTCCCCTTTTTTTATTTGGATAAGGCAAGAGAAAAGGGACTGTACATTCCAAAGATTCATAGTCATTCCGGATCAAATTCAATGGATTTTGGCAAGAGTTGAAAAACCCAGATGCAGGGCTTCAGCCTCCCGCTGAGCCGCCTCCAGCTGCGAGTGTCTGGTGGAGGCACTTTGTAAAATCATGAAAACCCTATTAAATTCGTGAAATATGATATACTGTCGTTTCAGACTAACTTTCCATTGAACTGTCCATGAAGAGAGAATTTGGTTAACTCGCTGAAGAAGGGGAAGTGGCATGGCGGGGGCAGGGTGGGAGGCGGGAGACGCTGTTGAGGAAAGAAGTGCTGGGAATTCCTAAGAGGCTGTAAATCTCTGTGTCTGGGTAAGAGGGCTCCTGCAGACCCCAGCAGCACCAGGCTTTCTCAAGGTTTGACCCGTCTTAGAAAAGGGGGTGACCACCATGATTCCTCTCCCTGTCAATCTGCTGAAGATGCAACAGTGACCACTTAGCTACTAGGATGATTCATTTCAGAGCATGAGACCCCAGCAATCTCTCAAAGGATATGTAGGTTCCACCCCCTTGTTTTATTATAGCTGTGGGGTCAAGGACAGAGGGAAAGAGAGAATGGCTTGCCCAAGGTCCAGCATATTGAAAACCCAGAGCTCCTAAATCCTAGTTCGCTCCACCAAAGCATGCCACTTCTCTAGATACCCGACACAGAGCCCTCCACTGGGCCCTGGCTCACCCTGCCTCTGATCAGAGTTGCTGACAAGGTTGTTTTTTGCACAAATTCATGGGCCCAGACACTCTCCCCCACCCCAGCTATGAAATGGCCCATCCTGAAGAAGCTGGACACTCTGAGTTCATTTCCTATTAGACTGTAATTCACATCATAAAATGATTGCATGTTTTCAAACACAACAGGGTGAGGGCTCCCTGGAGGTGAATTGGGTTTGTTCTCTAGAAGCTTCCACAGGACCTGGGCAGTTGCAGGTGTGTGTGCAGAGTTTATCTCATAGGAAGCCAAGTGGGGCCCTCCTGCCCCAGATGTCCTAGCACCCTAGGGATCCAAAGCCCAGACTCCTGGAATGGAAGGGTGCCCAGAACATAGTGACTTGCCTGTCATGCATGCAGTGGTCCCTGGAATGGGAATAGCATACTCTAAAAGCAGCAACACCTCTAACCCAGGTGCCAAGTGCAGCTTCGTACATAGAAAATGATTAGAATAAAAGCTGCCTTTGATTGAGTGCTTACAGTGCCTAAGGCGCTGTTCTAAGGCTTTGGCATGAATTAAGTCATTTCATTCTAACAACCCTATGACGTAAGGATGCTATTATCCCCCTTTCACAGATAAGAAAATGGAAGCAAGTTGCCCAAGGTCTTCTAACCAAATAAGATCCCATAATTGACATAAGTGACTGAGCCAATATTTGAACCTCCGCAGTCAGGGTCCAGAACCTGAGCTCTCAAAGTTCCCACCACCCTCCCTGCTCACCACCCTACCCATCGTCACCCTTCCACACCACACCCAGACCTAAACACCAAAGGTGGAGACTGAGGTTTTAACACCCCCTTCTCGCCCCTCATGGAGGTGTATTCTTGGAATGAGACTTTTTACACTGTTTCCTCACCTTTTTAATATGCAAATACCCCTGAGTGTGATCATGTATTAAGTCACTAATACTGTAAGCCAGGATTTCTCAAGTTGCTATAGGCATAGAAATTTCCTAGCCGTCTTGTTGAAATGCAGGTTCATTCAGGTCTGTGGAGGAGTCTGAGACACTGCATTTCTATGCGCTGGCAGGTGCTGCTGGGCTATGGAGCACACCGTGAGGAGCAAGGTGCTGGGCTCTTGATCTGATTGCTATCCTCCACCAAAAGAGGCACCCACATGAAGGTACATGTACAAGAAGGCAGCTGGGAGGGCCGAAGGCATTTTATCCATTTCACAGCAGTGACCCAGAACTAGCCTTCCTGCCACCCATCAGTAGAGCCACTAGATGTCCAACTCTGGCCCTGGGAGATCTGGGGAAGGTGTAGAGTCTTCGGGGCCATGAGAAGCCCTTTGACTGAAATCTTTGCAGCAGCTGGCAGCAGCGAGGCACCACAAGAACAGGGAGTCCAGTGCCCCTGCCTCCCTGGCAGAGACACTGATGAGTGTGTAGAGATCGCCGGGTCAGGAACAGCCCACATCAGTCCTCTCACATCCCAGAGGGAAGGCTGCTCACCGAGGGGAACTGGCCCAGGGGGGAGGTTTCCACCTCTTGCTGGCGAGTCAGGGCAGACATTGCACCTTTCCGGTTCCATTTGTTTGGTGTGTAAAATGAGAGGCTTGCACTAGCTAATCTGTCAAACCCTCCTCTTCTTCCCATCCCAATCTATGAGTCTATAAATGCCTGGACAGTAAATAAAAATTCAGTCCTTCATCTGCATGTCTAAATAGTCAGATGTCCCATTGCTGACACCACACATAGGATATCAGATAGAAGCAGTTTCCTGTCCAGCTGGAGGCTGAGCATCATAAACATCTCTCACTTGAAGCTGGGCACCCCATTTCCCCTGCCTGCATCTTGGGAAAGCAGATGCAAGAGGCCAATTCTCTGCAATCACCAAGCATGCTGCCCAAGAGCTGAGACTGGAAGGTGGGAGCCTTGTCCCCAGGGCTCCTTTGATCTGTTCGTGGCCAGAACACACCATCTTGTGTTCCTCCCAGCTGTGAAGGCCCATGCAGCCAAGAGAAACAGGTATTTGAGAGTGGAGAGGGGCAGCACTTGACCCCTGGCCTCTTCCGCCTGGCTCTCTGGCAAGGGGAGGCAAAGCATTGTGCCAGGGATGCCCAGTAAGACAACTGGTCCAGCCCATCTGCGCTTGAATCCTAGCTCTCCCAGATCCTAGTTACAGACTCACAACCTCTGTGGTCTTGAACATCACTGTGAGCATCATTCCTTGAAAGGGCTAAGCCCAGAGTAGGTGGGCAATAAGGTGAAGCTGTTCCTCTCAGTGACTGTGGGTATTACTCAGACACTCCCCAGATCTGTTCACCAATCTGACCCAGTCATGTGAACCATTGAAACCTGTGTTGGCAAACAACTAATGATCCAGGGCTCTAGACCAGCACTGTTCAATAGAGATCTAATGCAAGCCGTCGTGTGTCATGCAAGTAACTTTTTAGTAAACAGTGTTTAAAAATTCAAGTGTATTAATTTAAAAATTAAATGTGATGGACCCAATTCATTATAATCATTTACTTAATTTATCCTAATATATCCAAAATAGTATCATTTCAGCATGAAATCAACATTAAAAATATACACTTATATAAATATATATTAATGATATATTTTGCATTCTTTTCTTCTTTGTGCTGTCTTTGAAACTTGGCGTCTTTTCCCACTTAGAGCACATCCCAGTTTGGACCAGCCATATTTCAAGTGCTCAAAAGCCACCTGTGGCTGGGGACAGCTCCACCACGAAGTGCAGACGGAGAACAGGAGACCCCAGTGGGCAGCGCGCCAGCAGTGGCAGCGAAAGCTGGCTGGGGGGTGGGCCGGGCTCAGTTCCAACCTCACCGACACCACCCTCCCCGCAGACAAATAATAATGTTAATAATGATAAAGTCCTAAGAATAATGTTCTTCAATGTGGTGATTAGGCATTTCTTCAATCTTGTGTAAAAGGTGAACAAAAGGATTCTAGAAAACTTTGCTATTTTTATTGAAACTTAGTATTCAAGTTTAGGTAAGAACTATGGCCTTCCTATGCCCACGCACCTTTAAGGCATTCACACCACCCCCTTCCAGCCAGACCTTTGGCCCTAAGCTCCTTGGATGAAAAGGTTTTTGAACCATGACTGACCAGTGGAGCAGGCATTGAGCAGCACAGAAAACACCTGTTGGGGCAGTCCTTCTGCAAACAAAGTGTTCAGTGCTGTTTAATTTTAAAATGTGATTTAAATGAGGACCTTGACTACAGGGTGCTGGTACAACAGGCCGCACGGTTGCAGGGTTTAGAATACCGAGTCAGAGAGCTAGAGGGCAGGCGTATGGCATAGAATATTTGCTGGTAAAGGAGAGGCTTGAGAAGTGGCCCAAAGCAGACAATACAGATGACTCAAGTACATGGTACCAGGTGAGAAGGTGCCAGGATGCACGGTTTTAGGAGCTGCGCTGTAGCAATGGGGGATTTAGGTGTAGGACCTGTCATGGAATATCGGGCATTAGATATGAGGTTCAGAGGGACCCGGGTATGCGGCGAGGGGACAGCAGTGTTTGAACAACTCAGGGCCTCCTCCAGAGGGTAGTGCCACAGGTTTCTGCCACTAGCTTCATGACTTGCCTTATTCATATTTAGGACTGCAAGGTCCCTCTTGTCCCTCCCTTCTTCCCTGACACCACCCCCGGCCCCACTCCTGGACTGATTGATGGGTTGCCTCTGTTAGCAGAAGGCATCAGGACACAGGGACAGACCAGGAGAGAGTGGGGTACGGGAGAGCAGGCCCATCTCAACTATGGGCATCTACAAGTCTCTTCTTTGTAAAAAAAAAAAAAAAAAAAAAAAGGGATAGTACTTACTAGCCTGATAGACTGCAGGCTGAGCCAGATGGTTTAGATGTACACACAGTAACACACAGACACACATGGAGACACACAGAGACACCTGCATACACACCGTACAGATACACACATACACATATGCATACACACAGATACACATAGACTCATAGCAACATACACACAGTCACACAGAGATACACACAAAGATACACACAGACACATGCATAAATACACACACAAAAAACTGTCTCCCGCCTCTGTTACCCACGTCCAGAAATGAATGCTTTTTTCCCTAAAACACAGCCCTTACCTCTTTCCAAACCCTGCCCAGACTTTTAATCTTCCATGAAATCTTTCTGTACTAATCACCCCAAAATCAGACCACCTCATTTATTCAACCATCTCCTCAACAGTTTTACCTACTTGCACAACCACCTTTTAAAATTATTTCCTTGCATTATAAAAATAATAATAGTGTGCTTTATACCCTTTCAATGTGTTTCCATATCTAGTACAGTACCAAGCATAATGTTATACAAAAAGCAGGAGCTCGTTAAAAATGAGCTGAAAAAAATGATCTTCACAATGTTCCTATTCGGAATTAATAATACCGTTTACTTAGCATTTAACATTGTGGCTGGCACTGTGCTAAGCACTTTATGGGCAATATCTCATTTCATCAATAGCCCTATAAAGCTGGCATTATAGATTTTTTATGAGCTGTGGCGTAGAAGGTTCTAGAACATAAGGCAGTCTGATTTCAAACCCCTCACTTTGCCACTGCGTTACATTATCTTGCCATTTAACCACTAACTAAACTAAGGCACTCAAGCATTAAGTGAATTTCCCAAAGTCACGTGTTTGGGGCTGGACACCGGGTTCTCTCCACTGAGCCTCGCAGCTTCCTCTAAGCCTCGCAGTTACGTTCTCCCTTCCATGCAGGGGGACATCGCACATACAGGAAACAGCAAAGATTTCAAAGCCAGGCAGAGCCTCAGCTTCCCCTACTGCAAGAAGAAAATAGAGATAATTACCCAGCAGGGTTGTGAGAGAATAAGGACCAAGGAAGAGTCACACTTCCCAGCATGGAACTGGAAGTCAGTTAGTGGCAAGCTTCAGCCTCGTCTGGTCCTCAAAGCCTCCCTCCCTCCCACACCCTGCAGTCCTGCAGGTGGCGTCTTTGTTCAGTTCACCTGGCTCAGCCCGTGGGACCCGGTGTCTGACTGAGCAGGCTGCCCGCAGCTCATTCAGAAGGAGGTTTCTGCCCTCTGACAGACGTGAAGCCAGTGTGGAGACGGGAGCGCGGGCCTGTGCTGCGCATGCTCATGGAGGACGTCCTGCTGAGCAGCGCAGATTTTATCCAAGAAAAAGAAAACCATCCCTTGCGGATGGGAGGAAAGTATCTGCTCTGAGAGGGCCCCCCCAACCTGTTCACCAGGACCCTCACCCCTCCAGTACCCCTCTACCCTCCCTTATGCGCCCCTGTTGTCCTCTCTTGTCTCGCCGTGGTGGCAGGAGGCTAAATTAATTAATGGGTAAACCATGTGGAAATGTTTGGCTTGCCAAGTGCTCCTGATAAGTTTGAAATACTATTGGAAGCAGTGGAAATTGGCACGGCTACCTGGAACGAAATTGATTTCACCCCCAGACTCCTGAGATTGATTTTGGTTAATAGAGGCAAATGCAGAGAGAGTGGGATCTTCATTAAAAACACAGTGGATATATTTCAAACCCTTATTGGGGAGCAGGGAGATATTAGAATTAAAAGGGAAAGAAAGATGCTAGAATGGGATTCTCCCGTGATGTGTTAAACCCAAAGGGAGTTGCCCAGGAGTTGTATAAGAGAAAGGGGTACGTACAGAGTGAGGCACATTGGGTAGATTGTGTTGGGTCTCTCCGAGAGGCAGGAATCAGACCTCTCACTGCAGGCATGTGTATTCACCCACATGCTCAAGGTGGACAGGCAGGTGCTTCCCTTCTGCAGCCAGACCCATCTTTGCTGCCTGCTATTCCACAAGAGTACTGATGAAGAAAGGAGGCAGGTGGAGAGGCACCCTCACCTGGGAAATGACGTGGCTGGAGGAAAGCAAGAGGCCTGCCTCAGGTGAGGCGCTGGGTTTGGTTCCCTTCATCGCTGGTGTACCAGTCAGGGGTCAACCAGAAAAGCAGGTGAGATAGGTAGATAGGTGAAAGATAGATAGATAGATAGATAGATAGATAGATAGATAGATAGATAGATAGATAGATATTGGTTTATTGCTAGGAACTGGCTTATGCAATTGTGGGGCTGGGTGGCAAGGCCAAAATCTGTAGGGAACTTTCAGGTACTGGCTAAAGCTACGGTCCATAGGTAGAATTACTTTTTTTCCCCCCAGAAAAGCTTCCGTTCTGCTTTTAAAAGGTCTTTCAACTGATTAGATCAGGCCCACCTGAGATCATCTAATCTCCCTTTCTTAAAGTCCACTGATCACAGACTTGAACTGCATTCACTAAGTACCTTCACACCAGCACCTCGACTGGTGTTTGTTGAATAACCGGGCACTGTAGCCCAGCCAAGCTGGTGCATTCACTGGCCGTCACAGAGGCTCTGCCCTTCCTGCCACTCTGCCCCCACCTCCTTTACTCTCCGACCATCCAGCCCCGGCCTGCAGTCTTCCCTCTCTAGTGTCCCTGTCCCCAGGAATGGCCTCTGAGCTGTTTGCCAACCAATCCCACATAAACCTCAAACAAGTCTCCAAGATAGGTTGCTTGCCCATCTTCTCACTGTTCATCACTTTTCAAGTGACTTTCTGAAATGGGCTCCTGGCTACCCTGTCTGCCTCCGAATCCACATTGTCCACAGAGTACATTTCTAAGCCCTCCACCTGGATCAGCTACTTAAACCACTCCCCACAGGCTACCAGGCAAACTGTGTGCTTCTCACCTGCCCACTCTACACTCTCACCTGTGCACCTCCCCCTCTTTTCTGGAGTCCTCGAACTGGCCACACAGCTCCGTCCTCAGCATGAAGGCCCACGCTCTCCTCTGGCCTTCTGGCATGTCTTGCCCTACCAGCCATTAGTCCCCATTGAAGACTAGCTCAGGGCACACTGCTCTCCAGGTGTAGGGAGCCCCCTTTCTAGGCTCCCTCAGCACCCCGGCTTCCTTCCATCGGGACAGTCATCATCTGTGGCCTAATTACCTGCCTCCTGTCTGCCCTCACCACCAACTGATGAACATCACACCTCTGCACCCCGCCCCAGCAGCACCCGTCCCGACATCCGTCTGGCTCCCAGTGTGTCTCCCGTGAACGCTGGCTGAATTAATGGACAAAATGTTTGCCAGGAACGTTATCCCGGCCCCTCCGCTGCATCGCCAGCTCTTTCTGCAATGCTCCTCACTTTCTTTCTCTTCCCATGGTTCCATCTGACATTTATTGGGGGAGAGAAGTGACTTCTTTCCTTCTCCCCCTTCCTTCCCTGTCAATTGGAGAACTGTTTTTGAGCAATAATAGTGTCACGATAATTTATGGTATACAGAAGTTATGGCCTGAGACAGTGGGACCCGTTTCAGGAACTGACAAAGCACAGGCGGCTGCAGCCATGAGGGTGAGGAGGGAGGCTGGGTGCCGGTCTGAGCAGCGCCTTCCACCTCGAAGGCTGCAGGGAGACTCTGCAGGGTTCTCTGCAGGGGAAGGACAGGCTCGGCTTATATCTCAGAAGTACCCTCCATTGGCAAGATGAGGGCAGGCAGGGAGACCAGCTCCCCAGCTATATCTGGAAAGCACTTGAGAAGAGATGAGGAATGGAACTAGGCAGAGGCCCCTGTGAGACAAGAAGGGATCAACAGGATTTGAAGATCCAAATCAGGGATAAAAATAAAACCTGCCCATACAGGCAGATGTTCAGACATTTTTAAAGAATAAATTACTTTACAGTCCCAGCCTTTTATCCATTTATGCAACAAATATCATTTGAACATGTGATTTGTTATACGGCTAGAGATGTGGCAGTGGGTACTCCGTGGTCCCTGCCCTGAGAAAACCAATGGGGTGTGTTGGAGTGTCAGGCGGTGGTGGCTGTGTTGAGAAAAGTCAGGGCTGGGTGCTATAGTAGAGAGGTGGCTGAAGAATGCCTTTCTGAGAAGGAGCCTTGATTAGTCAGGGCAGGGTGTTCTAAGCAGGTAGGAATGACACGTGCAAAGGCCCTGGGGCAGGAGTGGGCTTGGCATGCTCCAGGCAGGGGAGGAAATCAAGGGAGAGGAGATTGCATCTGAGAAGTAGCCAGAGGCCAGATCATGGGGCCAACTGGATGGCAGAAGGACTTTGACTTTCAGTGAGCTGGGCAGTCACTGGAGGGGTCCTGAGCAGGAGAGGGACTCGTACTAGCTACTCATAGAACCACTCAGGCTGCTCAGGCTGAACTGAAGGCAGGCACAGTAGGCAATGCAGAGACGGGTCTTACTCACACAACCCAGGATGGTGGTGCCTTCAGCTTGGCCACCATCAGTGAAGGGTGATGAGAAAGGCCAATTCCAGATGTGATTTAGAGGTGGAGCTAACAGGAATGGGTCATGTATTGGGGGTGGGGAGTGTGAGAGATAGAGGTGTGTGAGTATCAGGTTAGTGTCTTTAGTCTGTTGGACATGCTATAACAAAATACCGGTGACTGAGTGACTTATAAACAACAAGCATTTATTTCTCACAATTTTGGAGGCTTGAAGTCCAGATCAACATGCCATCAGATTCAGTGTCTGGCCAGAGCCCACTTCCTAGTTCACAGACATCCATCTCCAGGCTGTGTCCTCGTGTGGCAGAAGGAGCAACGGAGCTTTCTGGGGTCTCTTTTATAAGAGCACTAATCCCATTGCAAAGGCTCCAAGCTGGTGACCTAGTCACCTGCCCAGTCTCACCTCCCGATACTGTCACATGGGAAGATAGGATTTCAGCATCTGGATTTGGAGGGTGGGGGACACAAACATCCAGGGTAGAGCAGTGAGTAACAGTCTCTTTTACTGAGATCAGGGAGCCTCAGTGGCTGATCAGGTTTGGAGAGGTACAGGCTGATCAATACACACCTACCCAGAGGTACCCAACACATATTTCCTTTTGCTAAATGGAACCCTCTATCGATGGGTCACCCATACATTCATTCACCCAGCAGCTCTGACTCACACACACCATGGAGACCCTGAGGCCCAGAACACCCTCAAGTGCCTTCTGATCGACCGACCTTGAGGCCACAGGTGTTTACTTTTCAGTGTGGACTTGCCCACATAGGTGACCTCTGTCACTCTTTACCCATCATAACATATTACTCAGAACCCAACACCCCGTTTAAAATGATCTCTCTGGAGAGAGATAGACAAAAAGACCTTTGAGGCACTGCAGCTTAAAGCAGGTGGGGTGGGGAGGGAGTGGAGCCTCAGCACCTTTGTGGGGTAAGGGTGGCTCAGGGGGCTGCTCCCCTCATGTGTCTCCCAAAGCTCTCTTGAGCCACAGTATGACTTGTAGGGGCCCTGGCACTTGGCTTTTATAGGTCCCTTTCTCCATAAAAAATTATTAAAAATTGTATTTTATGACTGCATTGGTATCAAGATGAATCTAATGCAAGCTGGATTATATGCAATTTTTTCTTCTGATTTTAAAGTAAATTAAAGCATCTTTGTGGGCCTTTAAAGCATTGCGGGCTCTAGGCATTTTGCCCACTGGGCCCAGCTGAACATCACCTGCATATACAGGAAGAAAAAGAAGGTGGGTCTGGAGTCCCAGTGGCCATCAGGGGAGCTGGGCCCTAGTCCTGACTTCTGTACAATAAGCTACGAGACCTATGGTCAGTCTTTTCACCTCTCAAGACCTCTGCCTCCTCCTCTTTCCAGGAGGGGCCAGATGGAGCCATCATCTCTCAACTGCCTTCCATGGATTGCTCCCCAAGATTCTAACTAACGCATGCAGACCTCAAGGCTCATTTTTGACTCTGTTACCCCAAGGGAAGGCTCTTTGCCCCATGACAATATTAAATTTGTTTTTCTTTCCTGGATCTCCTTCACTCATCAAATCATGTGCTGGTGTGTGCAGCCACTGATTTCCAAAAAGCAGCCATAAAGCCATAATGAGTATAGACATACCAACGTGAAAATGACAGAGAGAAAGCCATAAACACTCAAATAAATATATAAATATAAACAAGTCTATAATCCAAACCCTGGAGGTATTTTAAATGCATAATGTAGCATTTATATCTCTCACTTTGCACAGCAGAACTTTCAAAGGAAATTCATTTAATTCTGTTGCCCACACCCCTAGCCCACATCCAGGAATACTCGCTAATAACCAGCACAGTTACTGCCTCCCTCCTGATAGAGAGTTCATTTCAGAAGCTCATTCATGAATTCATTATCATCCTGGAAATGAGCTGCATCGCAGTAGATGTGACTACATGACATCCCCCTGCTCCCTTCCAGTTGGGTTCAGCAAGATGCCTGCCACAGCCCTGGTCCTGACCTGCTCTGACTATTGCAAAATTAATTACCACTCAATACCTGGCCCGAATTAAAGAAGCATGTCAGGAGTTAGAGACAGAGAGCAAATCATTCTCTGTTTCGTTATGGGCTTGATGTGCTGAGGGAAGCCCCGCCATGGGGCCTGACTGTGGCCTACCCTCTCCACAGGAATGGAGCCCAAATGCACACGAGTGTACTGAGCACTGCCTGACACCGGGCCCTATTCTGCGCGCTTTCAGAATTAGATGCTTTCTCATCCGATCCTCACCACAGCCCTAAGGTAGAGTCAGGGCCCACTGTGGAATTTGTAGGACCCAATGCAAAATGAAAATGGGGGTCCTTGTTCAAAAAGCAGAGGGAGAGTGCAGTTAAAAGTACTAAATTGTAAGACTTTTTAATTCTTCCTTGGGTGGTTTCCCTCTCTCTGTCTCTCTCTCTCTGTCTCTCTCTATCTCTCTTTCGCTCTACCTGCCATGGTGTTTTTGCCTGCTATGTAATGTTTCCCTTCCTGGGGTACCAGGGTACCTGCCAGGTGAGTGTACAAGACCCTCACAGGCACCCAAGGGCCCTACCTTGCCACTCAGTGAACTCACAAAAGGTCCACTGGCTGCCAGATTTTTCTCCTGCCAGACATCAGACTGATACCCCACGGCCCAACCGGAGTGCAGAAGTTGAGCCAGGCATCTCCCCTTCCCACAGGCCTCTGCCCCAACCCGCTGCGAGGGGGCAACCCCCAAGGGATAGTCAAGTCACCTCTGAGCCAGGATGTGCTTGGTACCTGGAGTGGACCAAGATGCTGACAGGTGTATGGTTTAACTCAGACCCTCCGCACACCTGTGCACAGGCACCCAGGCCCAGCTGTGCACAGAGGGTAGCAGCAGTGCCCAGGTGAGGGCTAGGAGGGAAAAGAGGAACTAGGTGGTCAAGAGCAAGGAGAGGCAGTGGGAGGGAGAACTGACTGTGAGCCAAGGATCCAAGCCTTCCCCACTCGTGATCCATTGTCCTAACAGACTTCACTGAATAATTGAAGATCTTTGAATTATTAAGGATTTCAATTGTAGAGCATCAAACCCCAAGCCTGGGGTCCTTGTAAGGACAGGTCATATGCAGTTGCACTGGCTGTTTGTCCATGAAACTGATCCTGGGTAGATATTACTACGGTCCTCATTGTGTAGATGGGAGAACACAGGCTTTGTAATTTTCCCAAGGTCATGATGCTGGGAAGTGGGGGTAGGGGACACTAAGACTCAGACTCAGTCATCTGGACACAGGGCCTCCTTCTTTATCACTTCTCTGTGTTCCCCATTCCCCCAAACCTGACTGCCTCCCCCAAAGTGGTTAATACAACACCTCGTGGTCTGTTGAAAAAAGGCAGAAGAGAGTGCACACCCAAACCTGCCCCATCCTGCTGGCTAAGCCACCACCTGGCTGTGTGACCTTGGACAACTCACTCAGTTTCTCCCAGCTTTAGCCCATCCTGCCACATGGAGGGACTGTAAAGAAAATTTAAAATATTAGGTCATAAAGTTACATTTATTTGGAAGCACCAGTGTCACCGAACATATAGAAGACAAGTGGAAGAGCCATCTCTTCCCTTTCCTGGCTTTTCCCCACCCCTCTCCAGGCAACTGACCTTGGCCCCAAGTGTCTGAAGAGGACAGTGTTCACTCTTTGTAATGTAAATGCTCTGTGGCCGCACAGTAGAGACAAGGGTGGTCTTTCCTTGAGAAACTCAGGTTCTTGCAAGAGGTCAGAAGACATAAAAAGTTACTCAGACTCTTCCAAAGAAGTCTTCACAAGGCCTAAAACCTTGTACTTCCTTATTGTAAAATGCAGACACTTGAGTGCTTTTTCCAGAGCAAAAATTGTTTGACACTCCCCACTGATGGATTCAAACATTTTGACTGAACTTGTTCAAGTTCCCGTCAGTTTAGTCAATTGATCTCACAATCAAATATCTGTCAGCATAACCAGCCACGTTAACTAGACACCTTGTCTCTTTAGTTAACTAAACTTGTTATTTCTGAAAACAAAAACAAAAACTCAAGACAAAAGTAACCTACAATTTAGTTAGAAACTGATGAATAACTTCTATCGAAAAAGTACATTTTTGTCAAATGATTTTGATGTTTTTCCCCTGGATCTACTAAATCCATCAGTTCTGTGTGGGTGGGGAGCTATTGAATAGATGTGTCAGCTTGCTGAACAAGCAGGCAGGTGAATACCACAAATAAAATCATCCAAAAGATTTCATCAGAATGGCCACTGCTCAATCATCCACAATAACAATAAGAAATGGAGTCTTGCAAAATGTATGACAGGTAATACCTAATCAAAACAACTTTGTGTGCAAAGACCACTTTTTTCCTAGAAATTCACCTTCCTGTCTTGTTTGTCCATAACTGATAATAAGAAAATGGGTGTGATTGCCCAGACAGTGCTGTGATTTGTATCCCAGATTGCCCATCAACAATCAGAAAGCCAATGTCAGGGTCACTGAACACTGAGGGTTGACTGTCCTTCTTGGGGTCCCTGGAATGTTGTATTATACTGAGTTAATTCTGAAAGATGTGATTTCTTCCTAAGTCCCAAAGATCATGATAAATTCAGTGGTTTACACAGTCTATTTTAGACACCATACAAAAGGGTTCAGATCAGCTTTTTCCTTTGTTAAAACTAAAACCATTAAAGTTAGCCTTTGGCACTCTCCTCTGCCTTTATTCTTTCTCCAAGTCCCGCAGCAAACCACCTTCTCATGCACCCGCTTTCAGGAGGCCCACAGCCCTAATAGTGTCCCAGAGCTCTCCCCTCAAGGCAGAACCATTTAATAAACCAAGTTGCATTAAGGGATCTTTGACTCGAAGTGCTAACTCTTTCCAGGGGTGCTTGCTTTTCAAAAGAGAACACAGGAAGAAGTCTGTGATTAGTTCCAAGGAGTGAATCGGTAATGGTATAATTTCAGATGCCAGGTAACTGGAGAGTGTCCAAGTGTCAGCAGACGTAGGTTTAACAAAACCAGGTGTTGTGAAGAGCCATTGTGCTTAGAGATTTAGAATATATTCATTCTTGAATGCATTCATATAGAATTATGTGGCCCACTTTTGTCTAATTCAAATTTTCCACTGGCCAATTTTCTCCTGGTCACAGACACTTCTGCAATGGGAATAAGCTGATTACTTATGGCTAGTCACTCACCAGCTACAATTCACTTTTCCAATTTCCCTCTGTTGCCTGCACAGTGCCACTTTGTCAATCCCTGCCATTTATTGACTGTGTTCTGATGGCCGGGGTAAGCAAATCACTTCGGGAATGACTGAGGTGCACAAAGGGCATTGCTTGCTAAGTTCTAAGTGATGGAACTGGTGTGTGACCCAACCGGTCCTAATGTCAAGAGAAATTCACTATCATTGGGGTGCAGGTCACCATACCCCATCCTATCGATGACATGATTTTTGTATGGTACAAAACATTTTCTTTTTTTCTTTTATTTTGAGTAAATGTAGGAGGACAATATCCAAATCAAATAATTTTGTAGATAACATACTCCAAATTTTAAACACTACTTTAAAACCCACTGAGAGTATACTACAGAGTCACAGTTCAGCTCAATAAATGCAGTAGAGGTATCAAGGACCAAGGAATCCATCCACCTTCTTGCATTAGGCCCAAGAACATATATTGTGTCTAGGGCAAGTCATTACACAGTTTAAACCTAAGTCTGTGCCTAGCTCCATGGTCTCCAAATTTCTTTATTGTGCAATTCTACCAGAAGATATTTTTGAGCAGTCACCCCCAAGATATTTGCTTAATTATAAATTATACCCATGTACTTCCAACAGCCAATATGTCAATGCACAATACACACCAGGTATAGCTCATCTTTAATAGCAGTGAATGTAAATCTTTTTTAAAGTAGATTTCATAATTTTGATTTTTGGGGGGCCTAATTTTCATCATGGCTAATAGGTTGTCATTGCCTTTACTTCCTAACATGATAGTGATGACTTTATAACTAGAACTGAGGAAGCAATAGCCCCACCACTTTCTTGGGTTTCATCTAGGCTTATATTAGTAAATTGTTCTTTACCATCTGAAACTCTTTGCAGAAATTATATTAATCCACTTGTCAATTTTGTATAATTCCTTTTGTACCATGGGAGCTCTACTCTTTGTCAGAATGATGATAATAATAATTAACAATAACAATAACAATAATAATCAATAATAAAAAGCTCTTATCCAAGAAGTCTAGCGTCCAGAGCCTGCACAGACAGTCACCAACCTCTTAACCTTGTGATGCTGACCTTCACACATGGTACACAATGTCCATACATGACATGTGACAACTTGAAAGATGAGCAGAACAAGGACACCTTATGTTAGATGATGGTAAAGCTTAATATCCTTATTTCTTAGAGGAAAATATACATAGAAGTTCTAATATTTTCAACCCACACTCCACTGGACTGTCTTACACACCCCTCAGGATTCATGCCCCACTTTGGGTACCTCTGGTTCTAGTTCACCTTAAAATACACTTTCCTGGAGAGGAAGGTAGAGAAGCCCACTGACACCAAATCAGACTTATTGTGCTACCCATAAGTCTTGACATCCTAGGGCTACTGGGAAGCATTGAAGGGTCTTAAAGAAAAAATGATGTGATCTGATTTGCATTCTTACAAGATTATTCCGGATGCCCCAAGAAGAATGGATTCTGGAGCATGCCCAGAGAGCAGAAGTTATAACAGGAGGAATTATAATGGTCTGAGTTAATGGTGCAGCCTTTAAAATGGACAGAAGTGGGCAGATTCACAAGATAGTAAAATTCTGGTTATTAATTAAACTTGGCCAAGGTTAAACAGCTGGTAGGCAGCAGAGCTAAATTTAGATCCCAAGTCTCCTCACTCCCAATATAGTGATTTTTCTTCTGATTTGCCATGTCAGAGAACACCTGGTCCCTCTGTTTTATGCTCCCCCAGGGAAATAGGTGATCAGGAGCTGAGCCCAGACAGCAGCCTGTAGTTTCCAGCTGGGTGATGAAGGGAGGCAACAGGAAAGGAGAAGCACCGCCTTCTCCAGATGTATTTATCTTTACAGGATCCATGCGGGATTCCATGGCAATCTGTTTTCTAGGTACTGAATCCCATATTGAAATAACACACTTCTCAGTGACAACAAACAGATACTCCATTCCAGTCCAGGCCTTAATAAGAACCATAATCCATCCAGCTGAAGGGTGGATGTTGATAGGGAGGTACCAACCTAGGGAAAGAGAAACAAGCTATCATAATCACTCCCACACGGAGCGCTCATCTAGCCTTCTGGACTGTTTGAAGTTCTTCTTTCTTTGTGCTAAAAAGTTACCTCCTCCCCAAACTCCTTTCTAATTACCCCTTCCTTCACACCTCCTGCCCCATTTCTTACAGTATCTATCACTCAGGGTCCAGTGCAGGAAACAGAAACCATTCCAGGCAGTTTGAGCAGAAAGAGATTTAATACAGGGCTTAAAAGGCATATAAAATTGAGCAGAGTTGTAGGAGGGAGGTCTCTAGGTTGGGGTCGAATCGGCTCCTGGAACACTACAGAACGGGTCTGCAACGGGAGCTACTGCTTCTGAGGACACCAATGACACTACTGAGTTCCAGAACCCTCCAATGGATTCCAGAATCAGGAAGCCAGAATCATGAAGTCAGTATAGCTACTGCCTCTCAAGCCCCACAAAGCTGGTGGCTGAGCACTGAATGACAGAAAACAGCATCGTTTCATGACCTTACTTTCATGAGAAAACAGCTGAAAGAACAGGACTTCTGCTTTATTTCCACCTTCTAAATTTTGCCTAAATGCCTCTAATTGACAAAGCCTGATTTTCTTCTAAAATCTTAGCTGCAAGGGATGCTGAGAAACTTGACTTTTAACTTTTCAGACTCTTGGGTATAATAAGATACCCTAGAAGAAGGATTAAGCAAGCCAAATTACAGGTTCAGAGTTATGGGAATTTTCCAAATAATCCACCCTACGTTGTGTTTGTGTCTAACCACCCCTCAGTTCCTGGAGCACAGGGATCATAAATTTCATATCCATCAGGCTACAACCCTTGCAAATGAGACGTCCTTGCTAAGGACAGCCAAATAATTGAATGATGGAGCACTTTAACTTTCAGTACTTTCTTACTTTGTTTTCTGATTCTGTTCCCACATTTAACTGTTGTCTCTGCATTAAACCTACTTGAAAGCAACGTTGGTTAGTATTTCTCAGGTATGTCCCCACAGAGTGAGCCAAAGGCCTAAGTTCCTGAGTTAGTGGCTTGTGTTTCAAAACTATCTTCAAATCGTTTACCCAAAGAGACATTTCTGCCCCATGAAGCTCAACCAAAGGGAAACTAATTTCCTGCAAAAGTGTGAAGCCAACATATCTTTCTTACATGCCTGTAATCCAATTTTGGCAGGAAACTACCTCCAAATTGGTAAGCAACTGCCCTCTACACCATTCTACCCAGTTGCTATGAAAATGAAATAAGATAACATAGGTAACAGTACCCACCACATGGTAGGTGTTCGATAAATATTGGTTTCTTTTTTGCCTCAAAAAAATCTTTTCCTCCATACCAGCCTTTCTGCCCTGGCTGGAATGGCTCAGTTGGTTGGCACATCACCCTGTAGCTGAAGGGTTGCAGGTTCAATCCCTGGTCAGGGCACTTACCTGGGTTGTGGGTTCAATCTCCCATTGGGGTGCTGATGGGGAACAACCAATCAATGTTTTTTTCTCTCCCTTCCTCTCTCTCTCTAAAAAAAAGGCAATGAAAAAAAAAGTGTCCTCAAGTGAGGATAAAAAAAGAAAAAGAAAAAATATATAAAATATATGCCTTTCTGGGTTCCTGCTAGGAGACTGACTAATCAGATCTTTGAAGAGGCATTAATGGCTAACATATTACTAACCAATTGATATGTAAAAATTGCCCAAAATTTAGCAGCTTAAAACAACAATAAACAGGTATTATCTTCACAATGCCTTTGGCCAGAGATCCAGGAGCAATGTAGCCAGGCTGTTCTGGCCTTGGGTCTCTGAGATAACACTCAAGATGTCAGCCAGGGTTTCTGTCATTTGAAGATGTGCCTGCAGCTGCAGGATCCATTCTCACGGTGGCCCACTCACACAGCTGAGAACCGATGCTGGTTACTGGCAAGAGGTTTCCGTTCCTCTCCACGAGGAACTCCTAAGGCTGCTGAGCGTCATCCCGGCATGGCAGCAGTTTCTGCCAGAGTGAGGGACTCAAGAGTGCAAGGCTAAAGTGGCAATGCCTTCGATATCCTAGCCTCAGAAACCACACCGTCATTTCTACAGTGACTCACCGGTTACCCAGGTCAGCTCCGTGAGTACCAGGAGGAGAGAAGGATCGGTGAGCACTGCCTTGGAGGCTGGCTGCCACCTCTATTACCAGACTCATGCATTAGCTCTGCCAGTGACTGTAATTGTGATTTGGGAGAGATTTTGAATGTCTCAGTACATATCCTTAGAGATGAATTAGTCTTTGTCGACATTTTAGCTCCGCAGTATATTTATTAGACACTCAGGAAGTAGTGTAGAATGAATAAATTTGTCCTTTAAGCAATATGTAGACATTCTCAAACATGGAGTAATTCAATGGATAGAGCACCTATGGCCCTTTCTTTTAAATATATATGTACATGAATTATGGATATGTGTGTGTGATCAAATATCATCCACAAAATGAAATGCAGTGTAGAACTTAGAAGTTGTAAGCTATAATTAAAAAGTACTGATGGTCACAGAATTCCCATATGTATGAATATGTGTGTGTGTGTGTATATATCATACAAACACATAAATATATATTCTACATATAAATATTCTCTCCTCTCAGTAGAGATAAAAATATATGACAACTGTGAATTACAATGAAACAATAGAATGAAATTGTATAAACCTTAGCAAAGCAAAAATAACAATAGTAATAAAATTATTAAAAATCAATTAAAGTAGCCCTGGCTGGTGTGGCTCAGTGGATTGAGTGCTGGCCTGTGAACCAAAGGGTCACTGGTTCAATTCCCAGTCAGGGCATATGCCTGGGTTGTGGGCCAGGTCCCCAGTAGGGGACAAGAAAGAGGCAACCACACACTGATGTTTCCCTCCCTCTCTTTCTCCCTCTTTCTCCCTCCCTTCCCCTCTCTCTAAAAATAAATAAATAAAATCTTTTTTAAAAATTGATTAAAGTATAAGAAAACAAGTTTTCTTATTTTTCTTAGTGAGAAGGCAATCAACACTACCTAAATAGGAAACCTGGAATTTTTTTGAAAGATGCTAAGTTCTTAATTTTTTTTCCAAATAGTTTTTTCTGTTTTCTTAACCTTAAAGGGTTATAAAAACTAAAAATACTTTCCATGATGAATAAACATTCATCTGAATTTTAGCAGTTTCTTTCATTTCACTTGAATTCATTTTTCTTTTTTTAAGGTCACATAAAACTGAATATAATACTAATTTTAAAAAATAGTTCATAAGGCATGATCCTGTTTCTAGAAAATTCCCTTTGTCCATTTCTCCTGCTGCTTGTGAATTCAAGCAGAGAGGTGTCCGGAAGGATAGTACCCCAATGTTTACGGTGGCCATTTCTGCATTTGGAAATGGCAGTAAGTGTCTACTCTCTCCTGCAGGCTTTCGTAGTTGAAGTTTTCACAATGAATATGCACAGTTGAATATGCAGTCTTATTCACATGATGCTGATGGACTTAAAATAAGAAGAATATTATTTGGTGGAATATATTGTCATCTAATTTTAATGCTTATGCCCCAAAATGTTTAAAACTCAGAAGCCCTCAAAGGTATTATAGATGGGCCATTAGTTTGTAGAGATGTGCTCCACCTGCTACTTGTCCCAGTGGTGAGAGTATAGGCTTCACGCAGCCAAAGACAGTGGGTTCAGGTCCCCAAATAACCATTTGTCTTCTCCTGAATCTGTGGCCTCCGTCTACACCCCTAACCAGAGCTGAACCTCTTGCAGAGGCAAATCACTGATCAGGATTCACTCCTAGATCCTGATCAAATCCTACTTCTTGGTTCACAGTTGGTGCATTAGCCTGGTGTCTGAAGAAACTAGGAACGTTACCAAAAAAAAAGCAGTAGCAAAATTGATACGTGGAAGGAAAGGCCCCAGAAGAAGAGGGAGGCACCTGTAGAATCTGAAAAATAGAAAGAAACAGGACACAGCACCCCTTAACACCCAAGTCAAAGATCTATTAACAGTTGATCTTAGGCCAATGATAATATTAAAAATTTTTCTACCGAGAGGCAAGTTGTTGGTTTTCATGACTTTTCATCCTTGGTCTACCAGGGTTTCTCTCAGAGCATTTTGAGTGGGATAATCTTTTGTCATTTAGGCTTGCCCTGCATGTTGCAGGATTTTTAGCCTTCCTGGCCTTCATCCAGTAAATACTAGAGGTGCCCTTCAGTGACAAGATACTCCCCTCACTTCTACCTCCGTTCCACACTCCTGTCCCACACAGATGGGACCAGGGCAGTTCTATCCCTGGGCACTTACAGTTTACCTTCTGGTTTCCATTTGGACAGAAAGCTTTTTCTTACTGTTGAATCTCCAGTGACTTGCACATAGTAGGTGCTCAACCGAAACATTTGAATGAATAAACAATATCCAATATAGGATTTGCTATGGCGGTGGAGATGCTGGTGTTTTAGGAAGACTACCATTTTTTAATATCTGCATAAATCCCTAGTAGTTGGAGCCTTTAGAGCTGTGGACAACCCCAGAACAGATGGGAGAACTAAGGCAGAAATAAACAGTTGTCGACGCCTGCTCCATGCCCGGCAAAGCACTAGGCCCCTGCATGCAGCCATAGGAGGTAGTGGTCACCATCCGCTCCCCAGAGGAGGGGGTGTCTGTGCCATGGTAAATGGCAGAGCTGGTATGTGGCTGGATTCTGAAGTCCAGGCTTTTCTGTCCCACCCACTGTGACCGTGGCAGTGGGGTTTGCTCATCAGCTCACTCTCCTTTCAGATGCTCTCGAGAAAACACATCTTCAGAGATTTCACAACAAGCTTAATTTATTTTCCAGGATGTCCAGACAAATTCCATTTCTTTAGAGTCTTGGTTGTATAAATATAGTCAACTTGTCTCTCCCATTACCTCAGTCCAGCCACAGGGGTCAGAGGACAAGCATGTTGGCAACTGCCTTCAGCCACTTCCAAAATGAATACATTCCTGAATACCCAACTGATGCAACCCCAGGAGGCTTCTTGGGATCTGTAGAAAATTCATCTTGAAAGTCTGGCTTTGGTTGAAGGAGGAGAAAGGGTGGGGTAGAGCTGGAATTGTTAAGTGCTCGTCTCCGCCTCTCACATGGCTGGTCCAGGGGCTGTCTACTGCTAAGTCCAGATGATACGCAGGAGCCACACGGCAATGAAAAAGAGGCACCCCAGTTCCTCTTCGCAGGGAAGATTGTTGCTCCCTCCTTCACAGAATTCCTGGAGGATGGGAAAGAGAAAGGGAAGCCCACCAGGAGTCTGACAGCTTGAAGCCTATTGGCCCCTTCAGAGCAAGGACCCCGATGGCTCAGGGGCGCATCCCTCAGTCTCCCTGGCCCCATCTCCGTTCCTACTGGTTTTGCTTCCCTTTCTGCACCTCCTCTCCGCCAGCACTGCAACTTCTCCTGCTGGGACTCTCCATTTTCTCTTCTCCTCATTTACTTTTTTCTCCCCTTCTTCTTTCTTCTTCCCTGTGTCTATCTATTGTTCCCCAGTCCTTCCACTTGCTCTGTACTTTCTGCCAATTGCAACTCTATTTCTCTTCCCACTGTTCCATGAAGTGTCCTTTTCGACTCCTGGAGGGATTTTTCCTGTTCTCTCCTCTGGCGTTGCACAAGCTTACCGTTTGGTCGCCGTTGGTTTTCACTAGCGCTCTCCGTTCCTGCCTTCCCCCTGCCCAGCATTCCCCACAGAGGTTCATAGCAAGGCTGCACGAGGGTCCATAACCGAAGCTCCCTAACTTCGACTAGCCCCAACATGGGACCATGCATCCATCCTTTTCAGTGCTGGGCAGATCAATCACCCATCCGTCTCCTCTTTATGGTCTTGTATGAGCTTACAAAGCAAAGGTGAGCATTCCGTTTAAATTTCAACCATTGAATGAGCATCCATTTCCATAGATGGCACATTTTCATGTCTGAAATTGTGCACACTCTATAGCTACCTTCCTTGGGAGTGTGCCGTTACTGTGACCCTGGGTGTGTGGGAAGCAGAGATTTAGTTTCCAGAGGTCAAGACATATGCTGGAAAAGACTGGGGCATTTGCCACCTCCTTTCATCTAAAGATAGAGGATGTCTATCCTCTATAAAAAAATATTTAATTAAAGTCATAAATCTAGCTTTTGTTTTATTTGGGTTTTGCAGTTCCTTGCTCTAATCTGGTCTTGCTTGTCTAATCTGAATGTTTTGACCACTAAGCAAAAGTTCTGAAATGAATGAAGATTGTTTCCAAGCCCTCTCCCAGCATGCACCCCCCTCCCTGCTAGCTCTGCATACCCACAGCCCACCTCTCAGCAATAGTCCTGCCCAGTTAGACGACTACCGGGCTGCTTAGACCTGAATGAACATGGGGTCTTGTCCAAATGCAGATTCGCATCTGGGGGTAGAGCTGAGATCCTGCACTTAGAAATGCAGTTGATCCTCAGCCCGCCCCTGGAGCTGCAAGGAAATAAAATAGGTGCTACAGGAACAAATACAGAGACCTAAGCCAGTGCTCCCCAGTCCAGGCCACACATCAGCCTCCCCTGGGAAGCTTTCAACAACTCACTGCCCATGGTGCACCCCAGGCCACTTCCATCTGGAGGGGCACCCAGGCATGAGCATTTTTTAAGCTCCCCAGATAGTGGAGATCGTGTGCTGTTAAGGTTGTGGATCTCTGCTCTCTGGCTTAAAGAAAGGAGCATACACACCCAGCTGAAGGGGCAGAGGAAAGTGCTTCTGAAAATAACATTGCCCCCACTCGCCCAGTCGATTTCCCACCAAGCCAGAAAAAGGGTGACTCGGCTTCATCACGTGCGGAACACGGGCCAGGTGAGGCCAGTTTGAAGACCAGGTGACTCAGGGAAGGAAAGCCAGTGTATGTGGCGACTCCTGAGCATGGGCAGGCATGCAGAGAAGCACCATCTGCAGGCAGGGAGGGTGGGACACGTGGGGTGCTGCTGGAGCAGGACCCAGCCCCGTGCCCCTGGGGGTGGTGCTCACGAAAGACCTGAGATTTAACTCAGCCCATTAACTACCTCCCCTCACCCCGACCCAACACAACGCCTTATCCTCTTTGAACACCCCGCTCTGTCTACAGAAGGCCTTTAATAGAGTCTTACCTGAATGAGAGACTCCAGGGACAGAGCCTGATGGGATCTGCCCCAGTTTCAGCTCTTCCCTGGGACAGACCCCCCCCCCCCGCCCGCCGCCGAATCAGCATCACTTTCAGAAACAAACCTCTGCCTAGGGAAAGTATTATCAAGGTGTTGCAAAAAATGAATGTAGCTCAAAAGCTTAAGAGCTTCTGTCCCTGCCAAAGGAGGGGTGGGCTTACACGCCACCCCAGGTTACACACAGGAATTCTCAGCTTTGCACCCTGGTTTAGTTCCTGAAGGGAGGTATGTGTTTGTGCACATTGAACCCAAAGACCAAAAACCTAAACTATAGAAAGGCAGGCCGCAGGGAGAATCAAACACCCTCCAGCCCCTGGTCCCCACATGAGAGGAAGGACATCCTCAGGTAAGGCCCCAGGGCCTATGGCTGCCGGGGACAGAGTCCCGGTCTGCGCATTAGGCTGCGTCAGTCCCAGCTACCATGCCAACTCCCTGTGTGACTTTAGGCAGGAACCCTCACTTCCCTGGGCCTGTGAAAGGAGCGTAGAACCCCCAAACACTCTCCCCACCACAGGACTGTCCACGAAAACAAAGGCAGTTGCAGAGAGGCAAGTGCTTTGGACAGCATGACATATGATGTGCATCAAGGTTCAAAGCAGTGCAGAATTTGCACAGTTCATAGTGTGTGTGTGTGTGTGTGTGAGAGAGAGAGAGAGAGTGCATGTGCACACGAGTATGTGTGCATGTGTGTGGGGGCAGGAGAGTGTGTGTGCGCTCATGTGTATATAAACCTATGTGCATGCATGAATGTGTATATGTGTATGTGTGTGTGCACATGCGTGCATGACTACTGCACTGCAAAATAGATTCTAACTACCTCACAGGCCAAAAGCGAGGTCACAGCACCCTCGACAGTCAGGATGGCACCGGGAGGATAACAGGGCTGGGGCATGCGGGCAGCGCCAGAGCAGCTCATGGAGAACGACACACACGGAGGTGGAGCCAGGCCTGAGGTGGCCGTGCAGCCAGTGGAGGCCACCTTTCCAGAACAGGGGCACCTATGCTACAGTGAAGGTGGGCATCGGCTCAGGCAGAGTGGAGCACCCCCACCCCAGGGCAGAACCATGGGAGGGCAAGAGCAGTGGCCACCTTCAGGGCTGCTTAACTTTTCCCCGGAGGAGCCCCCACTGCTGGGGAGAGTGGACACGTCACCCCCAGCAACACCCAGGTGTATGTGGTGACACACCTGAAGCAGATGCCTGCAGATTCAAAGTACATTCCCAGAAATTTATGTTTCAAAAATAAAAAGATTTGCACTCTACTCTTTTATAAGCCATTTGCTCAAATATACAACTAGTATTCTATGTCTGTTCCCAACAAGTATGATTAGCATTCCGGGACACTGGGTGTTGCCACGCTGTGGGCCTGGGCCACCCCCAGGGGTAACATGCCCAGTTCCAGCAGATGTGGACGCCTCGGAAGCTTTCTGAGCCACGGCGTGACCAAGCAGTGTTTTAAGACAATTGGTCCATTAGAAGTGGTGAGTTGGAGAGGGACTGGGGGGCCTGAAGTCAGGGAGACCAGCTGGAAGCTGACCTGGACAGGGGAGGGGCTGGCCCGGAGGGAGAAAATAGACAGATCCAGGCAGAGGTTCTAGAAGGAAAGTCTGACAGTCCATAACTGCTGTTGCTGGGAGGTGGTGAGATGGGCTCAATATATAGGCATCACAGGCTCATCCCACTTTCAGAGTATCAGCTGAGAAGGGTGAGCCACGCCCCTCCAAACGTCCTTCCAAGCACAAGCTAATATCTAAGAAGGAGATCAAAGGATCTCTGGCCTCTAACCCCCACCCACCCCACTAGGCTCCTGAGTCACTCAGCTGAGGCCCAGGGCTCCCCTGCCAGGCCTGCTTAGACTCCCAGCTGGCCCTATGGAGAACCGAGAAAGATACAGCCAGCCCCAAGCACGCTGGCCACCAGCCATCTCTAACCCGACAGTCTGCAGATGGCCCAAGGGAGGTTGAGCTGCCTCCTGACTCTCGTCCCACCCAGGCTGACCCTGTGGCCCCAGTGAGTCAGGCTCCTCTCAGCCAACATCATACTCGTTGGCCCAGCTGCCAAGAACAGCTCTGAGCCTCCCCCAATAAGTGGCAGCCCTCAGCCAAACACTTACACAACCCAGCCCCGGGAAAGGCACCTCTCCCCTTAGCCCAGCTGCAGCCCAGGCTCCTTTCCTCTGTTCCCTTGCCCTATCTGTCCTGTCACCCGGCCCCTCCTGGCTTCATCCCCTCCCTGGCCTCCAGCAGGGTGAGCCACCAACCATGAGCCTCTTCTGTCCCCATTCCAGCATCCACTTAGCCCTGCAAAATGGGTCTCTCCCTTCCGGCAGCTGTCCACCCGGCGCAGGGATCAGCCCAGCCCCTGGCCCAGGGACCCAGCCTGACTCAGCAAGGCCCTGTCACAGCGATGTCTCTACCTTTGACCCAGTGGCAGATGGCAGAGAGTCGGGGGCTGTGTCTGGTGAGCCAAACGGAAAGGAAAGGAGAGATCTGCCCTGGGCAGGCGGGAAGCGGGGAGGAGGAGGCTTAGGATGAATCTCCACAGTGCTCTCAAGTGGAGAAGGGAGTCCACTTGTCCAGTGCTGATATGGTGGACAGAACAGGAACTGGCCATAAGTATGTGCCCCAAGACTTGATGTCAGCTCCAAAGACCCAAGGCTTTCTCCCAATCGGAGCCATTCACAATGAGAACCGCCTGCCCCAAGGGGTCACAAGAACCCAGTCAGTAGTCAGAGGCACTAAAAAGTTGGGTTCCTTCATTACCTGAGAGAGACAAAGAATATTCCTTTAGGTCCTGAGGTTATAGACATTTTGGGAAACTCTCCTTTTTCTATAATTGCATCAATTGCCAAGTCCTGGGTAAAATTAATTAATTCAACAAATATTTTGGAGAAGCTGCTGATCACTTCTCCTTCTCCAGAGCTGCTGTGACCTCAATAGCTCAGTTGATTGGAAAATGACATAAATGAGGCCACTTCAGAGTCACCCTCCCCCATGACAAGTTTGCTGGCCTACTTAAAACCAATGGGTCACAGGGCAGCAGAGAGCTTTGAGTCTGCACTGACTCACAGCAGCAACTCAAGAAACCCCTCCAATCACGGGCCCCTTTCACCCAGGACAGCAGGAACATGCTAGAGAGGGCACGGCCCCTCTCCAGTGGCATGGACGGGTGTGTGCCTTCCTACCAGGGATGAACAGCCTTTCAGAGAAGAGTTTCTAAATTAGTACAATAGAGTCAGAGCCCTGTTTTGTAAACCCTGGAAGAAGAATTGGGATCCAAATACAGGAACCAAGAACTCTTCCCTGTCTGGCTTCTGATAGCCTATCTTCATCTTTTATTGCCTGCTGACGCCCCTCCTCACATTCCAGCTGGGTCCGAAACTGGGATTTCCTGGCACAAACCGTGGGTTTGCTCGGGCATTTCCTTGGCCTGGAGTGTACTCCTCCCCGCCTTCCCACTGTGAAAGCCTGGCCCCCGTCTCTCCAAAGCTAGGAGGTTAGGAAGCTGCCCTCTGCTGCTGCAGCTGCCCTTGCCTCCCCTGAGCCACTGCATTTCTCCTCTGTACTGAACATCTGCTCACTTCTCTCTCCCTGCCACTCTCTGCGGATGGGGCCTGGGCCTCTCACTTCCGCTCCTTTTCAGGTAGCCCAAGGGCACACAGTAGGTACTCAACAAGGAGTGTTCTCACAGGAAGGATGGAGGAGCCTCCTTGAGGGACCATTGCAAAGCCTGGCTTTTTGGAGAGATGTGAGGCTAATCCAAACAACCCTCTCTGTCCACGTTTCTGAGGGAGAAGAAGAAGGTGTGGGCAGCCAAGGAGAGCGTGAGCACGCCAAGCAGATAATTATGTGTTCTTGGAAGCAGGTTTAATGGACTGGCTCGGAGCAGAGCTGGGAATGGACTCTGAGACTTGCGCCTTCAGACGGGACGTGGCTCAGGCAAAGGTTTTGCCGTCCAGTTCTAACAAGTGGCCGACGCCTCATGGAAACTTTTGAAAGGCGTTCTGTTTGGGACCAGCCAGCTTGTACTTCATCTGGTTGCTCTAGCCATCTTTCCCTTCCATTTGGGAGCACAAGAAGAGGGGAAACTAAAAATCACTGAGCGCCGCCTACTTGCCAGGAACCAACTCAGCGATTTTACTCTCCTAACCGTCCTACACTGTCCTGTGAAAGGGGACAAAAGGCCCGTGCATTCCGTGGTGGCAGAGAAAATGGTGAAGCTGGGCATCAGAGCTGCAGCCTGTGCTTTTTCCAAACACAGCGACCTTTTTTTTTTTTTTACAAGATCATTTCTGCTGCACATCTCACTCCTACCCCAAAGCCAAAATTCCCCCGTTTGAACAGGATAAACATTCCCATGGCAAAGGAACGCTGTGTTCCCCAGAGGAGATGCAATCACGTTGTTCCTGCCGAGGCCACGCAGGCTTATGAAATAGAATGCTGGGCTGAGAGCCTGGACCCAGGCTCGGGGCAGCCACCCCTCCCCTGCATCCCCCAGCTGTACCCTATGAGGCTGTTGAAGCAACGGAAGGAGCCCAGGGAGGGGAACTGGGTCTGATCTGGACTATGCAGCAAGCTGCCAGGTTTGCTGGGTCTCTGCTTCCTGTGTCCATCCCAAGGTGGAAAGCTTGCTTCAGAAAGCGTGGAGACTGACATCCATGTGAGAAACAACACCTGCTTTGTTTCCTCCCACCTTGATTTCTCCATCTGTAACTGGGAATCTTGTTTGCACAAAGGGGGGACTCGAGGGTGGGAAAGAAAGTGCGTTTTCGGAGCTGACTCTGGAGCGTGCATCCCTTGTGCAGTCATTCATTGTTCTGTGATTCATTGAACATATATTGAAGGCTTATTATGTGTCAGGCTTTCTCCTGACACAGCAATCGATAAGGTAACAGGCCCTCTACTTAAAGGGCTCATAATGTGTTTACACATTTTCTACGAAAAGAAATATACAAATGTTTGCAGCCTCATGGTTAGGAAATAATTTTTTAAGCTACCCATTCTCAACTCCAGCCTGTATACTTGAGCCCCATCACCCCCCCCTCAAAAAAAATCCTTGATTAGATGATATGCACTGCTTTTATATTTTAACATTTCTGAAATCAAGATGCATCCTGCAATTTTGATTGGCAGCACTTTCTCCTTTCTCAGTGATGCATAAAATAAAGATACATCATACAGTTGATAACATCTCAGATTCAATAAATACATTAGGGGGAAAATATTATTTTTCAGCTGAATTTTTAATGGATTTCATAGCCACTGAATTTAATACAAGCTCCTTCCAAAATATGTCTATTTCATCCAGATGTATGGTGTCACAGAAATCATATGTCTAGATATCTAATTGCTCCTCGCTTTTTATCTGGATGGCTTGGAAGGAATCTTGTACCAAAAGGCCAGGATGCTTTGCCACCTCCTGGCCACCAGAGGGAGAGAGAGCATTGGAGAGGGTCAGGTTGTCAGCCTTGCTAGTTTTTGCTCTCCTAAATCTTTGCCACTTGCTCCCTCCAGAGTGGTCTGAACTCACCGACAATCACCTGCAGGGTTAGAATAGAGAAAAAGATCCCCTTCCAGAGCAATAGCAGCATCAGAAAGAGCAATTGGTTGGATCTGAATTTGCAGATCTACGCTAAAAATCAGCTATTGTTTAATGAGCTTCTCCTAAAAATGAGGACAGGTGCTAGACATGGCAGAGTACTGGCTTGGAAATGCAGGGCTGGTGGGTGGCCCCAAACCCTTCTTAAGACATTCAAGTCTCATGAGACCCACACGATTTCTAAAGCTCTCCAAGGAAACATTCCCACTCTAGTGGTCACCTGTAGCTTCCTGTCCTTCCTTCCCTCCTCCCTTCCCTCATTTAGCTATTTACTATTTCAATACCTACTATGTGCCAGGCACTGTGGTAGGAGCTGGGGTTACAGCAGTAAACACAACAGAGAAGGTCACTGTCCTCGTGTATCTTGAAGTGCCAGTGATATTGTATAAATAAATACTATAGATACTACATGAATAAAATAGATACTATAGCAATAAAATCAATCATTGAATGGTGCTGTAGATACTATACAAATAAAATCTATTATTGAATGGTGCAAAAGTGCTATAAGAAAAAATACAGGGACCCTGACAGCATGTGACAGGAGAACACTGTCGAGGGTGCTTCTGAGAAGGCTTCTCCAAGAATGATTGCTGAGACAAAGCCTGAAAGATGAGTAGGAGTTACCCAAATAAAGACCAAAGGGGAGAACTTCAACCCGCTAGACCACCATTTGCAAAGCCCTGAGGTGGAAAAGTAAGTGCTTAACACCCTCCAGGCACTAAAAGGAGGCCAGTGTGGAGCCCAGAGACAAAGGGCAAGAGAAGCACAGGATGGCCTGAAACATAACAGGAACTCGGTGATGCATAGCCTTGCCCACCGTGTTGAAGGCCTATTTTTCTATCTGTAACCATTGGAAGGATGTAAGCAAACAACTGACATAAGGAGATTTGAGTATTAATATGACAACTTTGATTGCCCTGTGGAGCGTGGCTTGGAGGAAAAATCTGAGAAGCAGGGTGTCCGATTGGGAGGTACTGGAGAAGTGGCAAGGGATAACAGCAGCCAAATAGTAAAACTGGTCGTGAAGATGTATTCTAGAAATGGAATTACTGGATTTGGAGAGTGGAGGAGAAGGGAATATTAAAATTGACTCCTGAGATTTCTGAAGGAGCAGTTTGGAAGGGGGAACAGACTTGTCCTTGGATGAACACCTTTGAGGGAGGAGGACAGGACTTGGGAAGAGAGCATTGAGAGTTGTTGCACTATATTAACTTTAAGCTACATCTGGAATATCCACATCCAAGCATAAACTAGACAGTTAAGTCTATGAATCCAATGCTCAAAACTGGGCTGGAAATAGTAGATTTTGGAGCCATGGGCATGCAGAGGTCAAACCATGGCAAGAGCTGAGTTAACTGGGTAGGAGCATCACTAAAGCTCCTAAGGCCCAGAACAAAGCTCTGTAGATGCTCATATTGACAGGAGGAGGCAGCCAAGGAGAGGGTGAAGGAGCAGCCAGACAGGGGATCAAGTATGAAAGCTAAAGACAGGAGAGGGTGTCTGGAGGGATGGCTAAGTCCCATAAAATACCACTGAGGGGTCTATCAGGACAAGAACTGAAGCATATTTGGATTTGCCAACATGGACATCTCAGAGCAAAGGTGGTAGTAGCAGAAACCAGCCTGGGTGGCTAATGAGAGAAACAAAAAATGCCAAGAGTTCATTTGAGGATGGGAAGCATAAATTTAAAGTGAAAGCAGCCGGCCCGGATATGCAGTTTTTCTCTAGCATGTTCAGTTGTTTGACGAGAGTTGGGTTAACCTAGCTGGGATTTCACCCACAATAATGAGGCAGGGAGAGGAGGAAGAGCAAGGGAGCTGAGCGAAGGAAAATAATGGGCCATGAATTAGGTTAGACAAGGAGAAAAGCGGAGATGGAGGCTGCTGGAGGTAAGGGGTTGAGTGTCTCCAGGAGATGAAAAAAACTGTATTAGAGGGCACAGCTGAATGAGTGAGCTGGAAGTCCAGGAAGTGGTGACCAGAGGGGAGACTCAGGCTTTTGAGATTTCATAGTTTGTATGACATCAAGTCCACGTGGTGATTATGGCAATCAGTGGCTGAAAGGAAGAGGAAAAGCAAGGCACTGGAGATGAGGGAGAGAAGGATCTGCAAAGTCAGAGAATAAATCATGACTCTGTGTCAGTGAGGTCAGTGTCAATGCCTAGACATTGAAGTTGTTGAAAATTATTGGCATGAACATGAAGATAGCTATGAGGATCCCCTAAAGTCTTCATAGAATGAGAAGAGTGAGCAGAAAGTCAGTAATACAGCGGTGAGCAGTTAGACAGGTGGTATAAGCCTCAAATAAGAGGGGTTTCTGTACAAGCAAGGTATATAGTGGTCTGAAAGTAACGGAGAAGAACAAGAATTACTCTCATTGGGCATAAAAGAGGAAACAGCCCAGGGAAATGGTACTAATGCAGGTACACAAAGGGGGACTTCATCCCCTTCAGAAAAGAACTCTGCAACTCAGGGGAGGAAGCCTTGAGCAATGGGGAAAATCTAGATCGTATTGAGGAGGCTATGTCCAGGTTCAAAACCACATCTCAAAGAAATGATAAAGTAAATGAAGACAACTGAACTGGAGGAGGCAAAAAAAAAGAGCGGTTAAGATTGTTGAATGGGAAGGGGGAAAGTACAGTACTACCTTCGACACCAGAATAGATTGGGAAACTGAGGACCTTGGGTAGGTATTGCTCCAAAGCAGTTCACAGCGTAAAACCTGGCCCTGGTGCTCCCACAGAGTGGGAAGGATGTCCAGCCTGGTGCACACAACATCAAATAGGTCATACCAGAACTTCTTACTGTTTCTGGTGAAGGAAAGGGGTGAAGGGGCTGGAAAGAGCGCTGAGGACAGAGGGGAGAGAAAGGAGGCTGGAGGTCAACTGTAAGCAATATAGTTTCCATGGCAACTAAGAAAACAAGTTCCTCTTCTGTCCCCACTCAATTGGGAGAGCTAGATCTATGTATGTATCAAGGCAAAACACATGTACAGCTACCACAGTAAGAAAGTACCATAACCAATATAAAAACTAAAGGAAAAAATATTTTAGAAACCAGAAAAAAAGGAGAGACGTGTATCCTAACTGGGTAGTCAAGGAACTCTTCACAATGGAAATGGACTTTCTTCTGGACTTGGAAGAACGGGGATAACTTGAAAGGTAAAGGTCACATGGGTGGGGGAATGGCTGCAGGCCCCTCTGGCAGCACAAGCTGCCAGAACAGGAGGTCCCCTGTGTGTCAAAACAGACCTTATGCCTCCTAAAGCCTCCGTCCAGCCTCAGCCAAGCCCAGGTGGGCCCAGTTCTGACTCACTCGCTCTGCCCTTCTTTTCACCAGCTGCATGACCCATGAGTGGCCAGCCCCTGAAGGCGATGTCTGATTCTCACAGCAATCCTCTTCTGGCAGAGCCTCTACCCAACAGATACAAACCCTACGAGTCAGGGTTAGCCAGCCCTAGCTGGCCCTCCAGCCCCCAGGATACATACCCAGCCCTGCCCCTCCTGGAAATGCCTGAGGAAAAGGTGAGGAATGCCCCTCCCAAGATGTTTCCCTGGTGGGGTGGGGATAGTGGGGGAGAAGAGTAGTGAAAGATGCTGCTTTCCCGACTACCCCGTGTGTGTGCTACATAACGCCACAGAGGGGCCTCTGTTGGGAAAGTTTCCGCCCCAAATCAGTACAGGGTCCCACCCATGATGGGTCCTACCTAGCCTAAAATAGAAAGATGGCTTGTACGCAATGTGATTTTAAGGGCAAGTAAGAAATGCACACCTTCACACCCCAGCCTTCTGACCAGTCTCCAAAATCTTGCCCTTAGACCTGCCTGCTTGAATTACTTATTGTCTCCAAAAGGAAGGCCTTCATCCAAACATCAACCTTTAGCTCTCCTTGAACACAGTGGCACAGAAGTAGCCTGGCTGCAGCTGCTGATGCAGAGGAGAGGGATGCTAGCAATAGCAAAGCCTGGGGAGAGGGGAGAACCTGATTCCCAGAGTCGCCACACTATCTTATCTAAAACTTCCAGTTTTCAACAAACCATTATGAGACATGTCAAGAAACAAGAAAGTATGAAACAGGGGAAGTAAAGCAGTCGATAGAACTGCCCTTGAGGAAGCTCAGACATTGCATTAGAAATCTCTTTCTAAAAAGATTTCAAATCACCTTAAGGAGAATCAAGAAACAACAACAAAACATGTCTAAAGAGCTAAAGGAAAGTATGAGAAGTATGACCACAACACATCACCAAATAGAGAATCTCAATAAAAAGGAAATTATTTTTAAAAAAGGAAAGAAGTAGAAATTCTGAAGTTGAAAAGTGTAACAGAAATAAAAAATTTCTGCCAGAGGAGCTCAACATTAGATTGGTGCAGTCAGAAGAATCAGAAATTTTAAAGACAAGTCAAATGCTGGCCTGTTGGTCTAATGGCTTCTCTGAACTAACTCTGGAAAGCCTATATGTTTTGTCACTTCTAGCCACCGATCTCCCTGCTCAGTTAGCCTATTGGTCAGCTAATGATTACACAAGCATTTTCTCAGGGATCCGTGTGCATGCTGGGGCATACCTTCAACACTCATCCAGGAAGTTTCCAAGTCTGCCTTAGCCTTCACTTTCTGCTTGACTGAGACTCAGACTCAGCCAGGTGCGAGCTTGGGGACTTCTCAGTTCTCCACTGAGCATGCACACTGCCCTGGACATGCACCAGCCCTTCTAGAGTCACAGAAATATATCCAAGCTTTATAAACCCATGTTGGACATCCCATTCTCCAGTCTATCCTCTTAAGCTTTTTGACTAGCTCATTGCTTTCCTCAACTGTTATCCAGCACCTCAGGCACAATTTTTTCCAGTGTTCTCAGCCATTACAGAAGAGAGAGTTTTTGGAGGATATTTTCACTGATGTCCTCAAGGCACTTAAGTTTTAATGCAGGCAAGAGGTTGGAGAAATCTACAGACCATCAGCATACAATTGAAATACAATGTGAGCCACATATGTAAGTTTCAATTTCTATTAACCACATTTTTAAAAAGTAAAAAGAAGCAGGTGAAATTAATGTTAATAAATTTTGTTTATCCTAATATAGGAATATATAATATTATTATGTCTATTCAATATAATCAATATAAAGTATCACTGAGAAAATTTGCACATTATTTTTTATACCATCTTTTAAATTTACTTAAAACATATCTCAGTTAAGACTAGCCACATTTCAAGGGCTCAATAGCCACGTGATCTATTGACTACTATATTGGATAGCTTAGCTTTAGAATAAGGACTCCTGACCAAGGGGCCCTTGGACAGAATTGAGGGTGTATGAACTTGAGTAGGGAAAATAATTTCTCTTTATTTTCATTAACCTCCAACAAACTTTAGCATTTATTTCAATTATGAATATAAGAAGTGAACAACAGTCATATTAGAACATCTGAGATTTTTGTCATTGTCAGATTGGGTTCCCCCAGGAAGCTGACTTGGAGATTTGTATGTAAGAAATTTATAGGGGCCCTCACCGGCATGGCTCAGTTAGCTGATCTTCATCCTGCAGAGCGAAAGGTCACTGGTTCAATTCCTAGTCAGGGCACATGCCTGGGTTGGGGGCCTGGTCCCTGGTTGGGGTGTGTGCGAGAAGCAGTCAACTGATGTTTCTCTTATACATCAATGTTTTTCTCCCTCTCCTTCTCCCTCCCTTCCCCTTTCTCTAAAAATAAATAAATAAAACCTTTTTTTTAAAGAGAAGTTTATAGGGGTATGCCATCAGGGTCAATACTTGTATGCCATAGGGGTCAATACTTGTAGGCAGCGGGGTTAGACAGAAGGAGTTGGGCTGCAATGCAGACACAGGAAAGACCTCAGCTGCTTCAGCGGTGAGTTCGGGAGCCACGATGGCTCGACAGAGTTGTCCCGAGTTGGAGTGAACAGCCTCCCTCATCACTACTGTGGAATTACAGTAGGCATTGGCTGTGCCACACCTATATGTGCATCGAAGTTTTTTTAATATCATGATAACTGCATTTCAGTGTAATTGGTTTTCTTTGTAATCCTACTTACTTTATTTATTAACAAACACTACATTCTGTAAAGAAGTCCATAGGTTTGCCAAGATTCCAAAAGGGATCCGTGGCATAAAGGGTTAGGGAACCCTGCTACGAAGAATGTGTAGTAATCCTGGGAACAGCAGGCCTGTGCGGGGTACTCTGGGCATATTTGATCCCAGATAGGATCCTTTATATCAAAAAAAAAACACCCTGACACCCTTCTTTATCTCCAAATGCCCCTGCTCTCCAAAAGCTCTATTATCTGATATTTTGTCACGGCTTCTCCTGAAAGGATCTTCGGTCATCCAACGAAGAGAGCCACATTGTGAAAATCGAAAAGCCCCATGAAAGGAATAAAAGGAGAGAAAGCAGGGCTGTGCCCCAAGGCTCCGCAGGAGGCGGGAGCATCAGCCTCTTCAAAGCAGTGGGCTACCTCACGGGCGAGATGAAGGAGTGCAGGAGCTGGCTGAAAGGTAAGCAACTACCCAGGGAAGAAGCAGCCGGGCTGGGCCAGCAAGCCAGCCCTCCCTCTGGCTTGGACTGAGGAAGCTGCTCCCCAACTCACCCACAGCTGGGGCTTCTCGGGCCCTGAACTGACTCCAAGTAGGCATAACACACCCTACTCACTTGGATCCCCAAAGTTTCAGAATTAAATGCATTTCATGAATTTTAGCTCTTTGAAAATTCCTCACTCCTTCATGGGATAATGGAACAGCTATAGGACAACCACTTAGGTACATATACGCCATTTCCCAAATGAGCTGGTTGGTCTTTCTTTCACTTTTCCTAGCCATGTAGTATGTGCCATGTAGTATTGGCCTCACCTTCCCCCATGTTCCAAGGTTCTTTCCTTGTGGTGCCTTCCTTCTCCTCATTTCCCTAAACTAAATGCTCCAACAAATACCCCTAACCCCCCTGCCCCCACCTGTACAGGCTGTCCTCGAAACCAAGCCAGAGATTGAGGCAGGATGTGTGTCCCCTCTTCTGGACTTGGCTTCCTCTGGGTCCTGTCTGGGTACTCATTTCTTTCCCAAGCTTCCTTTCTCAGGACTACTTATACCAGCCCTCAGCTGGGTCATAGAGCACTGCAAATGAGTTCCCTACCTTCTCCACCTCTTCTCTTAGATCAATAGATTTCCCCTGGAATGCCCCTGAGGCTTCCTTGCCAACCAAGCCAGTGGCTGGAATGGTGTTAAATGGGTCTCGGCACGGTGCCTCAGTCCATACGGCAAAAACTAACACCCACTACAGACTGATTGCCAGGCCACTCAAAGATGGGCTGGGTGCCAGGCTGAGTGAGGGGAAATGTCCTGGCTCATGCCTCCCTGTCTATCTTGGTTGCCATGCCAACCAGTGGTCCAGCAGAGAATCGCCAGCTGGACCCTGCTGATGGCCCTGCCTGTCTCTTTCAGATAAGCCACTGGCCCTCCAATTCACAGACTGGGTCCTGAGGGGGGCTGCTCAGGTGATGTTCGTCAACAACCCTCTCAGCGGCTTCATCATCTTCATTGGGCTCCTGATCCAGAATCCCTGGTGGACGATTGCTGGGGGCCTGGGGGCAGTGGTCTCTACCTTAACTGCCCTTGCCTTGAGCCAGGACAGGTGGGTCCCACTCTATGTTGGTCTTGGGTCTTGGGGCAGACAGGTGGGGAGGTGATTACTTCCTATCAACCTTATCCTATCAAGAGGAGGCGAAGGTCTCCTGAGCATCAACTTTGAACAGGTCAGTAGAGATCCTTGCAGGCTTAAACTGCCACTATGCTCACAGCAAATGACAGTGCCAGGCTCCATTTGACTGCAGAGCCTTCTGGAAACACTCCTTCTGAGGACGGCGCGGACCAGTGGGGGCCAACTGTCTCTGCTCAATTTGCCCAAAGCAGCTGGTATTTAAAACCAAATAAAGGACTAAAGTCTAACCCCGAACACAAATGGGGAAATACGGCAAAAATGCAGGCACACTTAAAAATAATGATTTCCCCAAAACATGGGCTTCTGCTCCTTCGATAGTTACTCTAGTCCCAAGGGCATTCTGAGCAGCCCTGGTCTTCCCTGCCACCCCCTTTTCCTTCCAGCAGCCCCTCCGCAGCTGCCCCACGTGTTCCTGGCCTCCACCCCCAACCACCCCTCTCTCTTACACACACATACACGCCTTCCCAGTGTCACGCCTCAGGTTTCCCTTAGATTTCCCGCTATATGGAGCAATCTGAGCCTCCCCTGAGAAGGAGGGTTTGGACACAGAGAAGACAAAAGTGCATAGTTTGATTCTAGATCAGCAAAGGTGATCAGGGTGTGTGTGTGCGCGCGCGCGCACATGCGCGCGCACCTGTCTGTCTGTCTGTCTGTCTGGAAAGGTGCTGGCAGCTATGTGATTGTGCAACATTCATCAAATAAACTGACTTTTTTCTCTGAGTACTTGGAGGGAGGAACCATGAAATTCAAACGCAGAGTAACTCTGTTTCACCCCAGATCCGCTATCGCCTCCGGACTCCACGGGTACAATGGGATGCTGGTTGGACTGCTGATGGCCGTGTTCTCCAAGAAATTTGACTATTACTGGTGGCTTCTGTTTCCTGTGACCTTCACCGCCATGGCCTGGTGAGATGCTCATTCTCTCTGCTCATCAAATAAAGACCCAAGATGGTTGTGTCTTATACTGGATGAGCACATGCACCATCATGGGGTCCAGTGTCTTCAGAGTCAGGCTGGTTTATCTTGAAAGACACCATGAAAGTCCACAAGTTCAACTGCAAGCCAAAAGGTTCATTTTTTAATTTGGAATGACAGGGACCCTAGAACAACAAAGCACCACGTGTTTGGTACTGGACCGATAGTCTTCCTTGCATGACAGGCCTCACATGAAAGGCTAATATTTATTGAGTATTTCCTACATGCACAGTCCAAAGCAAGGTAGGGCTATCATTGCCCTGATTTACAGAAGGAAAGACCAAGGCACTCAAAGCTTAAGTAACTTGTCCCTAGGACATGCTCCGTAAAAGGTATCAATGGCACATTCTGAACGCAGAACCTGTATTATTAAACTCCAGGCATCTATCCTGGGGGCCAAACCAAAATAAAAAAGCTGTAAACTTGCTTGTGATAGAAGCATAGAGCTTTCCTGGACCAGAATGTCTGTATTTAAAGCATAGACTCTTTGAAAGAGAAGCATTGGTTGAGATTTTACTGTGAAATCACCTCATTTTGCAGAAGGATGAGAAAAGCAGGGTAGAGAAGGGTATTAAGAAGAAACAGCCACCGAGTGCAGGGTGTGCTAGGTCTTTTACTCACATGAGTCTCAGTTCCCTTGCATCTGCAGCAGGTCTGGAGTGTCCCGGGGTGTCCGCACAAGCATGCCCACTGTCGCTCGGTAGCAGAACCTGTGCCCCCAACCCCCGTGCTCACCTCTCAGACATGCCAACTGATTTTTAACATCTCTAAGAGGTCAATTCATTTATTTGGTGTCAAAGTCTAGAGTTACTAAAAGCAGTTTAATTTAGTTTCAGTACTGTTCCATTACTTTTTAGTAGTGCTTGTGAATAAATTACTACTTTAAGCATTCTGGGCGATCTGTGTTTCTTCTTAGGGTGTCTTTCTCACCTATCAGAACAAACAACTAAAGCAGTCATTTCCATGGGGATTTCCTTAATGTCTCCTGCAGGCTCCCCTCCACCTTTAAGGAGTAGGAGGACTTGTCTTCATTTGCATATATTTGGTTTATAACTGCATAGATTAAGCCCCCCAGCACAGTTCCTCAGCCACATCGCACTGGGCGGTACATTGCCTCCAGTGCCCCCGCCCCACCACCACTTCCCAATTTTAAAGATAAAATGCCATTGAGCGCCCTACTCTGGGCTGAGCTCTGTGCTACTGCTGTAGTTGTTCACTCACCTCCTGTAGTCCTTGAAATCAAATCCACAGGGGAGGTCTTAGTACTGTCATTTTCCACATTTATCCAACAAATATGTGCTGAGGATCTGCTACGTACAGGGACTATTCTAGGTGTTGGGGTCCTTGTGAATGAGAGAAGGTCTCCATCATCCTCTTAGAGCTGACATTTTCCTTGGCCAAGATAGAAATAAACTCGTGAACTGGTTAATTAAAAAGATCATCTCAATATGTGATAAGTACTTTGAGGAAAGCAAAATGGGGCAAATGGACCAGAGAGTGATTCCAGAAGTGGGTGTCAGGAAGGCCACCTTGCAGAGGGGACATTTGATCTAAATCATAAATAAGGAGGCGCCTGGCATCTGAGGGTCTGGATGAAGGACGCTGCAGGCAGAAGCAGCAGCATGGCCACAGACCCCAACCAGAGAAGTGTGATGTGTTCAAGAAAGAGGACCAGTGGGGCTGGAGCCGTGCATGGAGCAGGAGTGGCAGGAGGTGAGGGCAGAAGAGAAGGAGGACCAGACCCCCTATGCCTTGCACATCCAGTGAGCCTTTGGATTTTCATTACAACTGTGATGGGAAATAGTTAAAGGGTTTTAAGCAGAGGAGTGATAGGATGTGGTTTAAATTTAAACAAATCAGTCTGCTTGCCATGTGGAGAATGGATTTAACTGGACAAGAGTAAATGCTGGAGGCATAGTTAGGAGTTTGCTACAATAGCTATGAGGGCTGAGAGTGGTTAGGACTAGGGTGATATCCAGGCAGGTGGTGAGAAGTGGTTGGGCTTAGATACCCAACCACTTGGCTATTTTAAGAATGGTATAGGCAACAGAACTTCCTGAGAGGCTGTGGAGTATGAGGGTTGTGAGGGATGACTCAGATATTCCTATAATTTGCCTGAGCACCTGGGTTGATGGAGAAGACTAAGAAAAACAGGTTGGTGCTTGGAGACAGGATGCAACTTGAGGGTTCTCCTTGGTCATATTAAACTTTAAACTTCTAAAAAGAGATGCTGAGTAGGTCATGGGATGTACAAATCTGGAACTCAGCAATATGGTCAAGATTTGGAAAGCAGAAGCCCATGGAAGATATTTTTGTCTATGGGACTAAAGCTATCACCCAGAAAGAGAAGACTGAAAAAGAAAGAGAAAGAGGAAACCCGAGAAAGAGTCATGGGATCCCCTCATATTTAGAAATTGGCAGGAGAGGGGAAGAACCACTGATGAAGAGTCGAGAAGGAGCAACTGGAGAAGCCAGAAGAAAACAGGATGTGCAGTGTCATGGCAACCCAGACAGAAAGATTTTCAATCCAGTCAGAGGGCCCAACAGTCCAATGAGGGGGCAGGGAATGACCATGGATTTGGCAAGATAGATGTCGTTGGTGAACTGGACAGGAATCATCTCCCCAGCATGGGGAGAACTCTGATTCTAGGGTGGGTTTAGGACAGGATGGGAGTAGGAACATCGGGGATAGCGGAGATAGACAATACTTGGAGGAGTATTGCTGTGGACGGAAGCAGACAAATGGGGCAATAACTAAGCAGACATCAGATTACACGGGGAGGATTTGTAAAGGTAGAAGATATGAAAATATGTTTGTATATTCATGAGAATGACTTGGAGAAAAAGGAGAGAGACAGGAGAGAATTGCAGGATGGAAATCTTTGAGACAGATTGGATCCCAAAGCACCGGGGAAAGAATTAGCCTGATAAAGGAGCAGGAACCTTTCCACTATGTGAAAAGGGCAGAGAGGAGAGTGTGTGGACACAAGTTGGTTGGAGTGTGGACCTTGTGGTTGGGGAAATGAAGCATTTCTCCTCTTGTCATTTCTATTTTCTTAATGAAGTAAAGCAAGGTAGTCAGCTGAAACTCAGGGGAAACAGATGTGAAGATTTGAGAAGAAAGGAGAAAATGTGAAATAGTTGTCTCAGCAATTGGGGAGTTAATTTGCTAGGAAGGTTTTCAGACAGCCTTAAATGCCCGTTTGTAATTCATAGTCATTAATTAAAAGTAGACCAATCAACCAGATCATATGAGCTCGTGTGTGCATGGTTTGTCCTGAGCTCACCGAGTGTGGGGGAAGTAGGGTGTGAGGTGTCTAGGGTGCCTGGGCCCTTCACAGGAAACTGAAGGTGAGGAAGGTTAATTACCTAGTCACTCAGCCTGTAGTTGGAACTCGCACCTAGCTCCCTCTTTCTCCTAAACCTATGCTCTCCCCAGGGAAGAAGCCAAGAGGAGAGAGAACACACACACCTTAAAGTGTCAGGTTCCCACGGTGGTCCCCAGAGTAGCTCAAGTACTTGAACTGAGTCCACCCCTGTGTGTGACCTCTGTGTCCTAGCCTCTCCTAGAAGGCCAGACTCCTAAACCGTTATCACAGCCCAGCATAGGAGCCGTGGCACAGCTCGATGATCCAAAGGTAACATATGATATTTTGTACCGATCACATTTTGTTCAGCTTTCTTGGTTTAACTTACAAGGAAATATTTAAATCACTTTTTAAGTTTTCTATTCAAGATAAGTTATATTATTTTTATGTTCTGTTTCTCAAAGGTACAGCCTCAAATTGAACACCCTATTCCCAATCACAGATCAATGGATCAAGGGGGCCAGGAATGGCCGTGCCAAGAAGAGGGGACAGTAAATGGCTCAGTGGCCAGAGCAGAAGGGACGATATAGACCTAAGAATGATCACAATGTGAACCCTTTGTTTCTTCCGTCTTCAGCCCAGTTCTTTCTAGTGCCTTGAATTCCATCTTCAGCAAGTGGGACCTCCCGGTGTTCACACTGCCCTTCAACATCGCAGTGACCCTGTACCTGGCGGCCACAGGCCACTACAACCTCTTCTTCCCCACAACACTGATTCAGCCTGTGTCTGCAGTGCCCAACATCACCTGGACAGAGATTGAAGTGCCCTTGGTGAGTCACCCAGTGGCAGAGGGGTTGTTCCCTCCACGGGGCTTCTCACTGACGGGTGTGTGCATAACCAGGCTCTCAGCCTCTCCAAACGCCTCTCCCTCGGATGGTGGTGGGTCTGGTGGAGAAAAGGCCAGGAAAGGGTTGTTGCCACCCTCACGTGCTCTTTCAACAAGCCTTTCTTGAAGACCTACTCTGTGCCAGGCACTTTATCAGACACTGGAATACATGGGGACAACAACATCCCTGCCTTAGTGAAGCTTACACTCCACACAGAAAAACTGATAATAAATGAGAGTCCACGTGTGTTCAGTTGACCATACAGGATGGGATTGAGGGGAAAATATTACATAAGGTGGATACTCGGGTGAAAGGGCAAGACACTAAAAATAAAAGGTTTAAAATTAGGGTTTAAAAGATATTATCAATAGAATTGGAGGGCGAATTTTCATGTGCTTTGCATATCAATGTTTCCTAAGCAGGGGGGACCTTGTCCTCCTGGGGACCATGGGCAATGTCTGCAGACATTTTTTAATTGTCAGGACTGAGCATGTGGGGGTGTGACTGGCATTGAGTAAGCAGAGGCCAGGGATGCTGCTAAACATCCCACTGTGCACAGGGCAACCTCCTCCCCATGACAAAGATTATCCAGTCCCAAATGTCCGTAATGCCAAAGCTGAAGAATCATGTTTTGTATCCTACCATCACAGACATACATATTCATTTGTTCTACTGACTACTAGACATCATAGATGAAGGGATGTAATAGAAATCTAGTGTAAGATAATATATAGAGAATTGTAACATTTTAGCCCTGTTAAAAAACCTCGAGAGAGCTAACAGCTAACACTAAGGCAAGCTTATTATGCATTCAACACTGTTTTAAGCCCTCAACTTAATAACTCATTTAACCCTCATAAAAACCCCATGATAGAAGTACTATCATCATCCCCATTTTACAGATGAGAAAACTAAGGCACAGCGAGGGTTACTTGCCCAAGGTCAAACTGCAGCTAGTGCCTGAGGTTCAAACCCAGGCAGCCTGACGCAGAGCCCAAGCTTTGAACCACCGCCCCCTTCATGCACGGCAGGCCCTGCACACTCAGCTGGGAGCATCACAGTGAGGTGAGCTCCTCTGCTCTCCACGCAGCACCCCATGACTGTGTACCTTTCAGTGTTGGAGGGTTCTTCGAATTCCTCAGAATCTTCCCTTTATTTTCCACCCATTAGTTCTAGCTCTCCTTCTTAGAGCAATTTACAATATTGTTTCCACGACCACTTTTTGAATATTTGAAAACACGACTTACATCCTCGCATATTGTTTGTGTGACCTGATGTCTGAGCCCTCTCCACCCCCTAGCCATGCCTGTTATCTAGATGCGCTTGAACCTCCGTGTGGCCCCCCTGCTGGGTATTCAGCTCCAGGCCACCACTGTGGGGCTGGATGGCCAGCGCTTGTCCCCCAGGGATGGGCACACTGTGAATTGAGCCCTATTGTTAAAGAAAAGCCCCCTTACTCTTAGTGGCAAATGCTGTGGCCAACCATTTTTAAAGTTTTTGTCTTTTTATAGTTTTGTCTAGGGCGGGGGCTACAGTAGGATCAGAGGCAGGGCTAGGGCCTAAATCCAAGAAAAGAAAACCCAGAAGCCTGTGTTTACGGGAAAGCCCACCCTCTTCAATGGAAAACAGCTGGGGTAGAGACAGAGGCGAAACTAACTTTGATAGGATCGTCAGTGATCAGCCATCTGGCAATCAGGCCCGCCGTCTTTAGGGCACAGACCCGCTGTCCCTAAGTTATACCCATGAGGCACGGCCCAAGTGGCAGCTGCAGTGACAGGTGTTGTTGCCAGAGAGAAAGACCCCACCCATCCTGCACTGTGTAGTTATAAAGTCCAGTGCCGAGGGGATCGGAGTGGAAAGGGTGCAGGGAAGACATGCTTCTCGTGTCTCTTCAAAATAGACATGGAGAAAGTGGTAGGCCCCAAATCCACATTCCCTGAACCCCAAGCTCACTCTCTGAGCTCCCCGATGCACAGGCTCTCCGACAACAGGCTCCTACTCTTCCTCACCATCCGGAGCTGGGTTTTGAAGAATCAGTGCCATTTCCCTCTTTCTCTTTCGAACAATGAAGGGAGTGACTTCCTTTTTGTTGAACAGACCTGTTGTTACAGGAGGATTTTTCGGAAGGAGGAGGCTGATGCTCAGTAAATTTCCACCACACACCTGACCGCTCCTCACACCAGGGTGTCAGCTGCAGCCTGGAGAGCCTCATGGAGGGGAGGGCAGGCCTCCCTGGGTAAAATATGGGTCCCGGTGGAGGAAGCTTCATTCGAAACCCAGGCTCCACTCCAAGGCAGCGTGTTCCCTCATTCCTCTCATTCTTGACTGCTTGGGCTTGAAACCCACGCTCCCAGATGGGGAGGTGGGAGCTGGATCCCTCAGCATCCTGCATTCCTTGGGCTTTGGGAAATCGTGGAATATTTATTGAGTAGGTTTCCAGCCTGTTCCCCCACTTCAGCTGAGTTTCCTGGACTGGTACAAACTGTTTCCAGGGTTCTTTCAAACAGCACAGGGGCACTGCCCTGTTGTTCCTTGCACCAGCCCACAGGGTCTGCCCTAAATAGTACTTGGTTATTAAAAGGCCACCTACTCAGAGACAAGGGGGGGCAAAGCTCAAGAGCTCTCTGAGCTCTAGACTAAAGAAATCAGACTAAAGAAATCAGACTAACTTCAGAATTCAGTCAAGTTGTTAAAAAGTACAAAATTTCACCAGTGGGAGAGAAACCATTAATGCCAACATCTACATTAGATTATCAATCATGAGTCCATGGGTCCCCACACTCTGATGCACGTTAGAAACCCCTGAGGCCCGGTCATGCTCCATACCAGTTAAATCAGTCTGGAGAGGAGCCAGGCATCAATATGTTTTTAAAGATCTTTAGGTAATTCCAATGTATACAAAGTTTAGAAAGCACTGAGCTAATCCACAATAGTTATTAAACACCTATTATGTACCGAGCCATAAGGGAGCCCTGTCCTCAAAAAAGGCACACGCCCTGATAGTGGAGAAAAGCACTTTCAAGCTGGAAGACCATCTGCTAGGGCAGCCTCCTTGTCACAGAGGAGGGCACCACAGCCCAGAACCACGAGGGACATGCCTACGGTCACCCATGACCTTGTGCAGAGCCCGCCTGAGAGCTGGAACCCTTGACCCCCCAGGCCAGTTCTCTCCCCTCCCTGCCATCTCCTTCCCTTCCTTCTTGCCCTCAAAGGACGGCCAAAATATGGGTGATGCAGCTTGAGCAGAAGAAGCCCATCTGACCTCACTGCTAATTAATCATCTTTAATTCCAACGTGACCAAATGACGCTTGGGCCAGGGAGGGTTGGGCTGCGTGCCGTCCTCCAGACGGTTTTCACATTACCTTTCTTCAGTGCTGAGTGTTCTTCCTCAGCAGGGAAGTGCCTCTGCCGCCTTCCCAGGGCCTTCCCAGTCCCCAGGGTAGCACTGAATGTGCAGCAGCCACCAGACTAGGGGTCAAGCTCAGAGGCCGTAACCTGGGCTTGGCCACCAATGTGCCGAGCGACCTTTGGCCTGATCATCTCTCAAAATGGCCTAGAATATTTCCAGTATTCCTGGAATATTTCTAGGATTTCAGAAAGTCTAGAGAAATTTTGTAGTACCCTGAAGCCCCCGATGGCAGTCTAGAGAGAAAATGTCCCCTGGTCCCCCCAAAGCAGAAGCCATGGGTCCCTCTGAAACACTCAGCCCAGCCCTGTGCTGGGGAGCCCTGCTTGGTTTTGCATGAGGGATGCTCAGATGCCTGCTAGGTGGTGGAGTGAGGAGCTGTTTGTTCCAGCTCGTGCCCTCCCATCTTCTCTCACCTGCTGGAGGGCACAGCCATATTCCCGTTCAATCCCATTACCTGCCTACCACCCCAGGAATGGCTCAGTCCTGGCCCCAAGGCCTAGTCTGTGCCATATCAGCCCACACTCCACTGACCTGGACTCTATTTACTTTGCAGCTGCTCCAAGCCATCCCCATCGGGGTCGGCCAGGTGTATGGCTGCGACAATCCATGGACGGGCGGTGTGTTCCTGGTGGCTCTGTTCATCTGCTCACCACTCATCTGTTTGCATGCAGCCATTGGCTCAATCCTGGGGGTGCTAGCAGGTAGGGCAGGGCCACTCTCTGCAGGGATCGTATTCCCAAGGTCATTCTCCCCCACCCACAACCAATGTTCCGGACTTACCATCTTCACTGGAGTTTTTAGATGCTATCAGGTAGGGACTTACTTTTCCTTTTCTTGACTCTTCAAAGAGAGAAGATTGAGTAGCAAGACATGCAGGGAGAGGCAAGGGGATTGAAGACCAGTTGGCCTGCAGACGGAGCCCCTAGTTGCTGAGGGGTGGGGGAAGGGAGTGGGGAGCAGAAGCTGACCAGGTAGGGGCATAAGTGAGCTGACACCAAAATGTCAAGTAAGCTAAAAGAAAAGATTCTCTCAAATATTGTGTTGCCACTTGACCAATGTGACTTAATATTTCTACATACATGGATGTGTATGTACACACATTTATATGTGTGTATGTGGACAAGAGTCAGAAATTAGAGTTTGGGGCATTGGGAATAGGAACCTATTGGCTTATTCCAATAGTTTTCAAAAATGTCTTAGAAGAACTTTAAATAAAAGTTACCTAGGAAAAATTTCAAACTTACCAAAAATACAAGTAGCACAAGAGGTCCCCATAATTCTTCACCCAGACTCACCTACTGTTCAGACCCCACCCATTTCACTGTATCATTTCTCTATCTCCATGCATCTATGCGTGCACATTCACATTTTGTCAGCCATTTGAAGCAGAACATTTTCAACTGAAATCTTTCTTGCTGAAAATGTAGCTGCTCTGGCCAAAGAAAGGGCCTGGAGTTCCATGACTTTGACCTGCCCTCACCCCAGAAATAGTCATATATCTGTGTGTAATCTTGGAAAAACAGTTTGGAAATCACTGCTCTCTTCCCATTGTTGGTTTCCAAAGATTAGATGCTATTTGTAGAGGCTCCTTTGATGGGTGAGGGTAGCGGGTGTGAGGGGAATGGCTTAAAGGAGGCCACCCTGAGTCCCAGCGCCAGCCACAAGGTGGCCTTGGTGCTGTGACCCAGAACCAGCCAGAAACACCACACCTTGTCCCACAGCCCTGACAGTGGCCACGCCCTTCAAGATGATCTACATGGGCCTCTGGAGCTACAACTGTGTCCTGTCCTGCATCGCCATTGGAGGCATGTTCTACGCCCTCACCTGGCAGACCCACGTGCTGGCCCTCGTCTGCAGTGGGTATTTGGGAAAGCTGACAACCAAGTCTCTCTGCTATTTCTCCCTCCCCGCCCCCACACCCTTGGTGATGTGAAACCCTTGGTGACTGCTAGTCAGAACTGAGCAGCAGTGATAGAAGGACTGTTGGCCTGGGTCTTTCACAGCTGGGGGACTTGAAGTTCCTCCTCTGTCAGCTGGAATTACACTCACTACTACTGCCATTATATTCATACAGTGTTGGAACGCTGATGAGGAAACCACACATGCATTTCCCCGTGTGCCAGTGGCAGCATCCCTGCTCTTGATAACTCTTCATTCCCCAGCGATTTGTAGGGCACCAGTGAGTGCCAGGCCCTAGGGGAGGCGTGGCAGACACGTGGTGACCACATCCTCAGGAAGACACAGTCTAGCAGAAGAGAAGTCATTGCACAATTTAGGTTGTGATGTCTAAAAGGATGGTTGGAGAGATCTAGTGAGATGGTGTACATGGGAGCACTCAGATCTAAGAAAAATAAAACATAGCTGTATGGAAGCTGGAATTCCATAGAGTAAAGAGAGAATGTCATGTCCAAAGAGAAATCAGTCACAATCTGCACCCAACACCATGCTCTAAGTGACTTCCTTGTATATCCCTCAGCAGCCAGCACAAGGGTGGACATGGAGACAGTGGGTTCAGTAAATGTTTGTTAAGTCGAAGTGCCAGATATTTTGAGGTTCAAACTATAACTGCCTTTGGCCTTCAGAGAAGGCGCAGCTTCCTGTGGCTGGAACCATGTGGGAAGACTTCCGAGGGAGGCTGAGGTTCATCGCAACACCTTCAGGGTGGGATTTGTATGGGCAAAGACAGGGTGAAGGTGTTCTGGACAGAGAAACAGAAAACAAAGGGGCAGGGGCAGCGGAGCTGGTCCAGACGTACCAGGGGTGTGGCAGAGCTCCCCTATCTGACCTGGATGCCCATATCCCATGGCTGAACCCAGATGTCTGGCTCCTAGGGATGAGCTCAGAGACCCAATAAGGTCCAGCTCTGATGGGACTTGCTGAGGGTCCAATAGCATCCTGGTCACCCAGAATCTTAGGCAGGAGGGGCCTTATCTGGAGCTCCTGCAGTCTGACCGTCACCCCCCAGACAGGTAATCATCTAGTCATCCAGTCTGTGCTACACCATCCCCAAGGTCAGTGTGCACAAGCAAAAGATGCTTAATGACCCCTGACTCTATGCAAGGCCACCATGGAAGTGAGAGGGGATAAAAGGATATATAAGCTTTACTCTCTGCCTTTACTCTAAGCTTTACTCTCTGAGTAAAATCTACTCTCCCTCCACCATCTGGTGGGAGATGGGCCACACCTACCTGCAAAGATAACTAATAGTGTCACTCACCCATGCCCAGTGTCAAGATATGGTGTGGACGCTGAGGCTGCTGGAGACGGGCTGGGATCTCTGCTCTTGGAGAGGGTTGGGGGTGGGTCCTGGGAACCTGACTCAATGATCCTTGCTCCTCTGCAGCCCTGTTCTGTGCATACATGGGAGCAGCCCTCTCCAACATAATGGCAGTGGTAAGTTTGGACTCTTCTGAACACTGTGCCCATCCCTAGTCAGGGCTTTAGGGTGTTTGGAGTCTTGTGGAAGAATCCTGAGGAGGCTATTGTAGCTGATACTCTGCACAATGCCTTTGTCAAGATTTATCCAGGGTTTGTCCAGAGAAGGACTGGCAATTAGTTATATGTGCCTCTGAGGCGTGTATGCTGTGTGTGTGCGCGTACTACAGTCAGCAGTGGAGAACAAGGATGAAGAGAGAGAAGTACTTGTATTTAGCTAGATATTGGAGGTCATCCATTCCCAGGCCAATTTCCTGCTCCATCATTGAAAGATTACAGTTGTATCCAGCGATGACACTGCAAATTCCTGGACCAACTCATCCATCCTCATGACCCCAGAAATCAGTGCTGTCTCTGGGGGAGGGTCCCCATTCTCCACCCCTACCACATCCTTCTCCCCCAGGGTCCCAAGAAGCTAGGAACATTTTCAGACCCCAGGGCTTTTGTTTCCAGGTTGGCATGCCACCAGGCACCTGGGCCTTCTGCCTCTCCACCCTCATCTTCCTGCTCCTGACAACCAACAACCCCGCCATCTACAAGCTGCCCCTCTGCAAAGTCACCTACCCAGAGGCCAACCGCATCTATTACCTGACAATGAAAAGCAGTGAAGAAGGGAAGTCCCCCAGCGGTGACTAATCAAGTTCCAGGCAGAAATGCTCTTTGCCTGGACCTGTGTCTGTTCCCTGTGGTCTCAATCAGCTGCAGCTCCTTCCTTCTTTGCCCCTCCTTGCACCTGTGTGGAACCAAACACACCTAAAACTCTTTCCTGATGCTGGCTTGCTTTCTCTCTCTGTCCAAATCGCTTTAACTATCCATCACATAACATTAGAGGGAGCTGGTCATGAGCTCACTAGAGTCAGAAGCAAGGCATAATGTTTAAATGTCATTGACTTAAAACAAGAATGTTATTTGTATTTAGTCTTTTGGGAAAGTGATTAAGAGATCATCTTGTTGGCATGCTTAACTAAATAATAGATGCTTCAAAACTGAATTTGCTGAATGTTCCTAGGCAGACACACAGTGGGTGAAAATTCAGAGGACATGTGCAAAAAATTGAAGGCACCACAGTGCGCAGAGCTAGTGGCTGGGACGCATTACGGCTTTACATGAAGGAGGAATTTCACATTGATAAAGTTTTAAAGTCAAAATAGGGGCAACCAGGGCACTGGAAGTGTCTAGATAGGGAGTCTTGAGCATTTAGTGGTCAGAGTATTGAGCAAGATCATATTCCATAGCAGGAAGGAATTAATTAATTAGAATCCTATATGTAACTTTTATTATGAAGGATAAGCATTCCTCAGTGTAGCTCAAACCAGCAACAGTGGATAGAAATTTCAGTTGAGGAAAATGCCTGAGCTCATTTGTGAATAGCTAGGGAAGTTTATTCCATTTTCTTACTGGCTCGTGGGTATTGGGAGGCTCTGAGATGTATGATATTTAAATGGTTACCTTTGACTCTAGAAGAACAAACAATTATCCATGAATTTTGCAATTTGGCTTTTCAGTCCATATAGTCATTAGTTTTCATTCATCCTTTAGTTATATATAGCTCAGGAGTTAACAGACTTTTTCTGGAAAGGGTCATATAGTAAATATTTTTGGGTCTGGAAGCCATACAGTCTCTTTTGCAAATACCCAATTCTGTCATTGTAGCAAAACAAAACATAGCCTTAGATGCTATTTAAATGAATGAATGTGGTTGTGTTCCAAAAAGACTTGATGAAACAGGCAGCCAGCTAGATCTGGCCTGTAAGCAATAGCTGGCCCGGGCGTGATACAGGTCATCAACGTAACGATGGTTAGGAGTTGATGGGCTGTCAGCAGGCCCAAAGGATATGCCAGGTTCTGTGCACAACAGACATAGCCACAAAGCCATCTACCTGCTGGGTGACAGTGTGAAGATTCTTAGGAAACAGAGGGGACACAAGAAAATGAGATTAGTATGACCAGACTGAGGAAGATGTGCTGTGAGGCTCTCAGAGAACTGACAGACCCAGTGATATGCACTAGTTTTAAACGATACCCCCTTCCACACAAATGTCTGGGAACCACGTCTAAGACTCACCATCCTCCACCTCCTCCCTCTGTTTCTCCCTCATCCAGTAGGCTTACCATCATGGGAGGAAGTAAAAACCATGACTCTTTGGAAACCCAGGAGTTTCCAGGAGGAAGAGCAGGGAAACTCATAGAATCTTGGAGTGTGCAGGCCAGGTGGTCCCCCTGTCCTGTGACTCATGCTGCCTCAATAGGAACAGGAGGGCTTCTGTTCCCTCCCAGGCTTCAAGCCAGGGCTCAATTACCCAAAATGGAAGGGAAGACCCCTAAGGTATTCTAGTATCTGCCATGATGAACTAACCACTTGAGCTAAAGCCAAACCCCCTAAGGTATTCTAACAAGAGATAACCAAACCAAAGATAACCCCAAATCATCTCTCCTTTCCATAAAGTCCTTGAGAAGTTCCATCCAAGAATTGAATTGGATGGGAATTGTCTTTACTGGATTTCCAGGAGAGAAAAACTAGTTGGATGTGAAAATTTTTTCATCTCACCTGGGCATCATTGTCTCTTCCCCTTCACTTTAACTCCCCCTAGGAATGAAAAGTTAAAACTGTACTGCAAGCTACCAAACTCATTGAAGACAAATGGATAAAAGCTAAGTTAGTCAGAAAAAAAAAAAATGTATGTCCAGCAAGTCTGGAAAAACCACAGGGCCCCAGAAATTCTATAATACACTAGGATCAAGATGGCCAGATATTTATGTGTACGTAGAGAAAAAAATTACCTATTAGGTTGATGTAAGAAAGAAATACCTGGATGAAGTAGTGTTAATCACTGAATGTGTTTGCCAAGAGAAGTCAGACAAGAGTGATGAAATGTTTTTAAAAGACACTTTTGGAGCTAAGATGCAGAAAATCAATGGGATTTCCCAAATGTCCTTAAATAAGTTCTTCCTGGAGACAGAACAAATCTCATGAAGCCAGGCTGGTGGGCAGAGGCTGTGTCTCTCTGTCCTGGGCAGGGATGAGGATGGGGCACAAATGAAAATCCCCACCCTTCTAAGAAGTCTGCCCAGTGCAGGTCACCCTGCCCGCAGTCCATGGGCAGATGCCCAGATGCCCTCTGAAGTAGCCCAAATAGTCTCATGGGACAGGAGTGTTCCCTGCAGTGATCTCGTCCCACCTTTCCCAGCATTTCCCTGTCTCCTTCCCACCCACCCCACCCCACCCCCACCAACTGAGTAGAGGCAGGAGCCTCAAACTTACAGATTCACACTACCAACGTGAGATTACATGGGAGCAGGCCACCAGATAGTTTCCACTATCACCCTAAACTAGTATCAGTAACTGAACATTCGTATTTGAACATTAATGAGCAGTCGTTAAAGAGAGAAGGAATGTAAGGGTGGGACTGGGGAGAAGAGGGCCTTAGAGGAAACCCTGCCTTAAACTCCTGTTTTATCATGGAACCCCTTTCTACTGTCCCCTCCCCAAATCCCCTCATCTCTTCTCCCTCTGGCCTCACCCTCCCCCCCCCCATTTTAATCCTCTCTCCTACACTGAAGAGTTCTGGCAGCGAGGAACGGTATTGTCCTGCTGCATTTTTAAGTCATCGATTCCGAATCATCTTTTTAATTGCTTCTCTAACAATTGACAAAGTCAAGTGTCCTACTTCTTGGTCAAGCTTGAGAGTTCGTTTCCTGGAAAATAATCCATTTTCTTTAGTTATAAAAATCTGATGCTGTAGAGTTCCTCATAGTGTCCTGACAACAATTCAGTCTCTCCCGTATCTGTGGCTCTGTCTCCTTTGCACTTTCTAATCTGACATAATTTTGCTCTCTCTCTCCTTAATCAAGATTGTGAGAGATTTGTCCATTTTATTGGCTTTGTCAAAGAAGCAGTTTGGAATTAATTTGTCATTTCTACTTGTTTTTTATTTTATTGATTTTTTCCTGTTTTCTCGTGGTTTATTTAAATGTTCTTTTTTCCAAACGTTTATAAAATTGATGTACAATTTCTTCATTTTAGATCTTTTCTTCTTTAGTGACAATGACATTTAAGGCTATTAATTTTCCCCTGAGTACACCTTTAGCTGTGTACTATAGGTTTTGGAATAAGATACTCTACTTTTATCAGTTTTTAAATAGTTTGTAATTTTAGTTATGGTTTCTCTTTGATCCAAGGATTATTTAAGAATGTATTTCTTAATTTCCAGGACTTAGGATCTTCTGATATTTTTAGACTTCCTATCTCTATTTTTATTGGATTATAAGCAGAGAATACAGCCTGTAAAATCTCTATTTGAAAGTTTTATGAATTTTTCTTTGTAGCCAATTACTTGATTTATTTTGGACATATAAAATGCAAATTTTTATTTGAAAGAAAGACATTAAATTGATTTATTAATTGCATCATTTAATTCTTTATATGTGCTTATTTATTTGTCCGTGGTATCTTAATATTGAAAAGAGTTTATTAATATTCCACTGTACGGTGGTACCTCAGTACTCATTGTTCATTCATTCTGGAACTCATGATGAGTGCAGAAACCAACGAGTACCAAGCAAGTGACAAGCGCAGGGCAGCATCATGACTCATACAAGTTCTAGCAAGTACGATGAGTCTCAAGTAAGCGCCGAGTACTGAAACATTGTTTCTCATCAAAATGCAACAAGTACAGGCTTTGATGAGTTCTGAAGCCAATGAGTACTGAGGTAGGGCTGTAATTGTATAGTTTTATTAAACTCTTTTGTATTTCTAAAGCCTCTGTCTCATATATGTAGCAGCTATAACATTTGATGCCTACTGACTATCATTGATTTTCAGAGATTTTACTTTTTACTGTTACAACTGCCCAGTTTTATCCTCACTTGTGCTTTTAACCTCGTTGCAGCTTATCCATCTTTAATGTTGCCACACCTACTTTTTCTGACATTTTCTTATCCCTTTGTTTTAATCATTATCATTTCCTTTTAACTTGATCATTTTCTTTTAATTGTGCTTCTTAAAAGTAACATAGAGCAGTGTTTTGTATTTAACCTAATCTTGGTGTTTCTGTAATTTAATAAGATAATTTAACTTTTTCATATTTAGTGTAGCAATGAATACGCTTGTTTTATTTCTTCCATTTTATTTTTATTGCTTTTTAATTTATTTTTATTGTTTATACTATTATAGTTCTCCCTGCTTTTTCCCCTTTGCCCACCTCCTCTCATCCCCATCCCCTCCCCTCTCTCAGTCAATCCCTCTATCATTGTCCATGGCTGTGGGTCATGCATAAATGTCCTTTGGCTAATCCCTTCACCATCTTTCATCCAGACCCCCCTCCCCTCCAGCTGTCAGTCTGTTCCATGTATCTATGTTTCTGTTTCTATTTAGTTCATTAGTGAATTTTGTTCATTAAATTCCACATATCAGTGAGATCATGTGGTATTTGTCTTTTACTGACTGAGTTATTTCACTTAGCATAATATTCTCCAGGCCTAAGTGCCCATCACTTGGTGAGTGGATAAAAAAGCTGTGGTACATTTACACAATGGAGAATACACAGCAGTGAGAAAGAAGGAACTCTTACCTTTTGCTGCAGCATGATGGACTTGGAGAATATTACTATTTATTTTTTCTTACTGCTTTTGTTTTTCCTTCCTGTTCTCATTTTTCTCATTTTAGCATGTTAATTACTATTCTTTTTTAATATATTTTATTGATTATGCTATTACAGTTGTCCCATTTCTCCCCCACCATTCTCCTCTACCCTGCACACCCCCTCCCACCCACATTCCCCCCTTTAGTTCATGTCCATGTGTCATAAGTTTTTTAGCTTCTACTTTTCCCACACTATTCTTACCCTCCCCCTATTTTCTACCCACCATCTATGCTACCTGTTCTCTGTACCTTCCCCCCTCCTCCTCCCACTCTCCTGTTGCTAACCCTCCATGTGATCTCCATTTCTGTGTTTCTGTTCATGTTCTAGCCATTTGCTTAGTTTGCTTTTGTTTTAGGTGTGGTTGTTAATATCTGTCTTTACAGTTTGCTGTCTTTTTACTGTCATACTTTTTATCTTCTTTTTCTTAGATAAGTCTCTTTAACATTTCAAATAATAAGGGCTTGGTGATGATGAACTCCTTGAACTTGACCTTATCTGAGAAATGCTTTAGTTTCCCTTCCATTCTAAATGAAAGCTTCACTGGATAGAGCAATCTTGGATGTAGGTCCTTGATTTTCATGACTTTAATACTTCTTTCCAGCCCCTTCTTGCCCATAAGGTCTCTTTTGAGAAATCAGCTGACAGTCTGATGGGAACTCCTTTGTAAGTGACTGTGCCCTTATCCCTTGCTGCTTCTAGAATTCTCTCCTTCATTTTAACCTTGGCTAATGAAATTATGATGTGCCTTGGTGTGTTCCTCCTTGGGTCCCTCTTTTTTGGGACTCTCTGAGCTTCCTGGACTTCCTGGAAGTCTATTTCCTTTGCCAAGTTGGGGAAGTTCTCCTTTATTATTTGTTCAAATAAGTTTTCCACTGGTTGCTCTTCTTCTTCCCCTTCTGGTACCCCTTAAATTCAGATGTTGGGACGTTTAAAGATGTCCTGGAGGTTCCTAAGCCTCTCCTCATTTTTTTGAATTTTTGTTTCTTCCTTCTTTTCTGTTTGGTTGTTTGTTTCTTCCTTCTGGTCCACTCCATTGATTTGAGTTCCAGTTTTTCTCCCACCACTATTGGTTCCCTGTGCATTTTCCTTCATTTCACTCATTGTAGTCTTCATTTGTCCATCTAATTTGAGACCAAAATCAACCAATGCTGTGAGCATCCTGATCACCAGTGCTTTTAACTGTGCATTTGATAGGTTGGCTATCTCTTGGTCACTTAGATGAATTGGCTCTGGGACTTTGATCTCTTCTCCCGTTTGAGCCATTTTTGGTTTTGTTGGGGTTTTGTTTGTTTTTTGGTTTTGGGGGTTTTTTTGGTCTGGTCATGGCTGTTACGTAGTGAGGGGTGGAGCCTCAGGTGTTCCCCAGGGCAGGGCAGCCCAGTTGCTGGGTTGTGACGCTGTATGTGGGGGTGGAGTCTGAGAGGGAAAAATAGCACTTGCTCCGCTATCTCTCAGATTCCAGTCCCCTCCACCACTTTCCCCAAGCAAATTGGGCCCCTCTGGTGCTGATTTCCATGTGGGTGGGCTTGTGTACATTCTAGGACCCTATGGGTCTCTCCAATGAACTCTCCTGTGAGGCTGGGATCGTCTCCCGGCACTTCAACCCCGACAAGTGTTTTCAATCAGTGTTTGAGGCTTTACTTCCTGGTGCTAGGGCCCTGGGTTATGCAGTCTGTCTCACTGCCTGTTTTCACCTGGTTTATCTGTGCCCGAATGTGGGACCTCAGTCAACCACTTTGTGCGCCTCACTGGGTCTGCTCGTTGCCTACCCATGCTTGGTAACTGCTGCCTGTGCACCTGGGGTGTGCCAACTGCCGCCTGTGCATCCAGGAGCACTAGCCACTGCTTTTTCCTGCTGCGACCCCTCTCCACCCACCGCCGACTCCGCCCTCTTACCAATCTGGGTGAATCATTTTCGGACTTCTGTACAGTTCAATTTTCTATCTGTTCTGTTGGTTTTCGTTTCTAAATTTTTGTTGTCCTAAATTTTGGTTGTGAAAGGAGGCACAGTGTGTCCACCTACACCTCCATCTTGGCCTGAAGTCTAATTACTATTCTTTTTTTCTTCTTTGTTGCTTTGGAAGGTCTCCTAATTTATTCCATTCCATTAGTGGTTATTGCCCCTTCCCCAATGCTCATAATCAGAAGTATATTTCTCTATTATTATATGAAAAACAAAATGCCAAATAGTTTACCCTGACAAGATACCCCCTTTGTCCAATGCTCCTTCCTCACCCTGAGGAATGAAAACCTTTAAACTACTTTCACAGTTCTCCTCCCCAGGGCCCCCATCCCTAACATTTATTCCTCTGTATTTCCCACCCCTAGATTTTGCTGAGATCATTTTTATCATTTTTAATCTTTCCCTTGCAATTTTCCTCTTTTTGTTTTACAAGAATTATTAATTAACCCCTGTATTACACATTCCCAGCAGTTCTATCATTGTCCATTTGGAGTTTCCTGTTTAAATTGGGCATGTTACTTTTTATCACTGCTTTCTCTATTCATCACTTCCCCCTGGTTTGTGATCTTTGTTCTTATTCATTGATTACCTGTTTAGGGCCCTTCCTTGAGCATTTACTTCAAATAACATATGACAAGATACAGGTGACATGTTCTCTGACTGTTTGCCTGTCCACAGTTTCTTTCTCCTGGTAAGCGAATGACAGGTTAGCTGAGGGTGGGGCCCTGGGGCTGTAACCCTTCCCCTCAGTTGTCTGTAGTTCTTGTGCCTTCATTTTCCGGTTCCCAAGTGTTGCAAATAAAAAATCTCATGTCAATCTCATCCTTTCCTTTTTGTAAACAATCCATTCTTTCTTTCTAGAAGGTGTAAGATTTTCTCCTTATCTCTGGAGTTCAGGAATTTTATAAGGTTAAGCCTACGTGTGTGTCTTTCCTCATCAAAACCACCTTTCCATCTGCAAACTCAAGTCTTTCTTCAGCTCAGCAGCTTTTGTTCTAACATTTGTTTGATTTTTGCTTTTCCTCCCACTCTTCCTTTTTCAATCTCTGGAATGCCTAATGTCAGTTCTCCTTGATCTCTGCTCCAAGTCCTTCACCTCCTTCACAGTTTTTTCCACTTGTATCATTGCTCTGCTTTGAGATATTTCTTCCATTTCATCCTCCAGACCACTGATTCAGATCCCAACAGTAACCTGTCTTTTCTTCAATTCAACAGATAAGTTGAATATTCCAGTTCAAAAATCACGTTATTCATTCCACAATATCTTTGGGATGGGAGCCAAAATTGAACCTCCATGTGTGTTTATATTATTCTTTTATTGTTGTCAATCTGTTGCTCAGTAAAGCAGATACAGCTTCTGGTAACTCATGGTCCCAAACTTCTGCCTACTCTCCTTATCCCATAATTAATGGGACCCTGTATCAGCAGCTCAAAGGCACTTGCCCACTTCCATGAGCCAAGCCCCGAGAAACTCTGCCTTGTGGCCTGACCTCATTCACTCATTCATCCAGAAGGCACTGTATGAGGAACTATTAATGTGTTACTCAGACCTCCACTTGACAACCAACCCAGAAAGAATCGGACCAGTTCCTGCCTTCAAGGAATTCATTTTATGAGGATTTTCCTGGCCAGGTGAGAAGTCTCACCTGAGGTGAAGATGAGGATCACACCGCAGACTTACCTGAGCCACATAAGTTAACATCACAAGTTCCATTATTTTGAGTGAATTATCTGTTTGGGTTGGTCTTCTGTTCAGGATAAGTATCAAGCATGATTTTAAGGGTCCTGGAAACCTCTGTGCCTACCCTTCTGTTGTCTTCTATCTTGCCATTGTGTGCTGCCCAAACATTCCCAGCCATCCCTTCAGTTGGAGGCTTTGAACCTGTTAAAATATAAACAGTTCTGGGAAGGTAACAAAGTTTAAGCATGACTAGTCATTTGCATCTTAGGTTGAAGGAATCATTTCTGAGAATAAGTTGAATGAAAAAAGAGGGAGAGTATAAAGGAAAAAAATGGGCAGCACATTTTAAGAGAGCCTTTGGCAGTGGAAGGTATGCTGAGATGAGGCCGAGCTGGGAGAATACGGTCTGGGGCCCCTTGTCCCATCAGGAATGATAATGAAAGTGCCATCCTTGGCTTGCAGGGGTGTCCAACCTTTTGACATCCAAAGCTGGAAGAAGAAGAGTTGTCTTGGGCCACACATTAAATACATTGTGACATGTACTCATAAAAAATCTCATAATGTTTTCAGCAAATTTACTATTATGTGTTGGGCCACATTCATAGCCACCCTGGGATGCATGCAGCCCATGGGACGCAGGTTGGACACACCTGGCCAAAGAAAAGGAGAAACGACTGGGGCCAGGACTGTCTGCAGCATGAGGTAACACATGTGGAAGAATAAGTCAACTCACTCAAAGTTACTTCAGAACATAGAACAAGACCCACAAGGAGGGAGTGATAAGCAGGCAGACTCTGAACCAGTGGAGAGGGTGCTTTTTAACCATGAACGTTGCCTAAGAAATGGCTGTCCAGTGCAACCCTGAGTTCCCTGCTCTGGCAGTGTAGGAGCAGGAACCGGAAGCCCACTGGGGATGCTTGCTTTGGGTGGGGATAGACCAGCTAACCACTATAGACTTTCTCTTCCAATTCCAAGTTTCTGTGAGTCTGTGGCCCTGAGTTCCTACAGAGGAATGAGGAGGCGACATCACTGAGGTGGCAAAAAGTTAAGAACAGCCCTGGCTGGTGTGGCTCAGTGGGTTGAGCATTGTCCTGCAAACTGAAAGGTCACTGATTCAATTCCCAGTCAGGACACATGCCTGGGTTGCAGGCCAGGTCCCCCATTGAGGGCGTGTGAGAGGCAACCGAGGCCAGGTCCCCCATTGAGGGCGTGTGAGAGGCAACCGATCGGCATTTCTCTTGCACATCGATATTTCTCTCCCTCTCTTTCTCCCTCCCTCCTCCTTTCTCTAAAAACAAATTAAAAAATCTTTTTAAAAAGTTAATAACACAGAGATCAAATATACCCAAAACATGCCATTGTTGCCTTTACAGCTCTCCCTAGAGCTTAACCAGTTAGCCACTTGGTCAGTTTACCAAAATGCTCAACATGGTTGCGTGTGCGGATGCAAGCTGTGGGACCAGCGTCACTTGGCTATGCCTCATCCTTCACCATCTCCTCCCTGTCACTCTCCCCTCTCGGGGTTCTTCCTCTGGTCAGCCCTCTGAGATCTGCCCATCGAGATACTCCCTCTTCCTGGCCTGCATCTGTGACTACATCAAACCCATGTGCTTCCTTTAGGAGCCTTTGGTTTTCTGGGTCCTGAAAGGTTACAAAGGGCTGGGGACAGCTGCAATCTAAAGCCAGCCAGGGGTTGGTAGTTTCAGGGTGGCTATAATTTCTCCTCAATCAATCTCAGTCTCATCTGGCAACTTTAAAAGCTTTCATTTCTATGTGAGATTATTTTGACTTGCCTGCCTTTTCCTGCCTTTTGCCATTCAGAGAAAGTAGGCGAACCCATAGGGAAACGTCCCATGCTTCTGATGTCCCAAGTTGGGAGGCAAGGATTTTGCTAGATAAATCCTTCTTAAACTCTGTGAATTGATCATTAGGAGCCCCAGCCCCTTCCTACAGTCGCACAGGTTGCTGGGACAGATGAAATAAAGGAATTAGCTCTTTAAAGAACATTTAGCCCAGCTTGCATTTACTCCTCATGAACTCTGGCCTCTTCCTCTGGAAGAATATGGCTTCTCCGAGTTTAGCTCCTAGTGGTCAGTGCAACCTCCTCTCTCTACAATGTTGAAGATGTAGAGTTGGGGAGAGCCATGAGCATTGCCAACTTAGTTCTAAAGTGAATTCAGATCGACTGAGCCTCCAAGGAACTAATCTGAGGGTACAGACAGATCTCTTGGAGAGTCTTGGTGTCTGAGCTGCAGTCTTCAATAGGACCTGTCAGAGACAAGATTCCACATTGGTTTCCACTTTCAAGGAGGGCACTTGATTGCTGCACCCTGTGTCTAGTGTGTGTGACAGGCGCTCACTACATTGCTAAGCACCACAGTTCCATTTGGCTCATGGAATGGCGTGTGAACTTCCTGGATGGTTCCTCAGGAATAATCATTTCCTATCTCTTCAAATTGGTTACATGCTTTGCGTGGGTAGCATCCCCCTGTTACTTCTGGTACAGATGCTTAGGGGGCTGGAGTGAGAGACCAACAAGAATTTCAGGAGCCCCCAGTAGAGGCCAGAGCAAGAAGGCAAGTGATGGGCCTCCAGGCTGACCCAAGAGACCAGCCAGCTGGGAAACAAGAAAAAGTGTCAGCAGCAGACAGCCATGGGCCCTGAGCTTGCAACACCGAGGGAGGGCTCCCTGTGCGGGGAACTGGTCTGCAGTCAGTTCCGCACCTGTCCCCGGAGTGTGGGGCCAGGTTCCTCTCCCACCCCCACCTTTGTTTGCTTTCCTTCTTTTGAAGGCCCTCCGTGATCAGGACCCTTCTTTGGCAGTTCCAAAACACCTGGCACGGGGCGGGGGGGGGGGGTTGACGTCAGTGGGGAGTTTGTCTACTCAGGTGTAGCTAATTCCCGCAGTGCGAGGTTCTGTTTTTGAACCTGGGTAGGCCACCTCACACCCTGTCACAGAGTGCAGGGGTCAGGGGGAGGGGACAAGGGTACACAATCCCAAGGTGGCAGAGAGATGCTTGACGCAGCATAACCCAAAGCCAAACAAAACCTATTTTGATTGGGCCCCCGCCCCAAACTCCAGCCTACCAGACCCCACAGCCTCATGGGACTCGGGAGGACTGGCTTTGCAAATATATAGAGCCCAGGGTCCTTGCTGGAGGCAGGGGTTAGGTCATGCCTTTCTTGCTCTGAGAGTGTCCCATGGTGAGTCCCCAGAAGGCAGAAGGAGGAAAGGTCTGAAAATTTCCACAGAACGAGAAAGACAGCATCTAGCATTGGGCTGCACAGAACTTTCCATCACGATGCAGATGGCAATACTGTTCCCCGGCCTGTGCCCTGCCTACATGAGGAACTGAGAGAATTTATTACAGTTGGAAGGCAAATTGGCCTCCTGAGGAGACGACATTTAGATGATTGCCTTAAAGGCAAATGCTGGAGCGGGAATCCTAATGAGAGGAGTGACTGGATGGCAGTACCTGAAGGAGGGCAAGAAAGCTACTGCTAGACAGTCCCCAGCTCTGCCCATTTAAAGGAAACCTGCCTGGTCAAACCAAGTCAGGGAACCATGGCAGCTGAGCCAGGATTCCCTGGGGAGTTTAGGGAGTAATCTTGTATCAGGAAGGCCAGAGAGAGTGTGGGCCAGCTGCACCAGGAGCATTTGTCTTTCCCCTCCCTCGTCCTCCATGGTACCCTCCCTCCACCGGAAGGCGTGCACCAGGCATAAGGTTAGGAAATGAAGAGGGAATTTACAGAAAGCCAGCAAGAGGATGGGCTGGGGGGCTCGAGGAATTGAAGCGGTTTGGGTTTAGGGAGAAGTCCAACGCCTGGAGCTGAGGACCAGAGACACCGCCCAATCAGAAAGCAGCTTCTTCCCAAATCTCAGTGGCCTAGATCCCTCCAGCCCTGTGTACAGGACATCCAACGGAGCCCAGGTAAGAGGTCCCAGGGGGAGAGAAATGGACCAGGTAGCCCCTGTAGTCAGCAGGGCCATCTGACTTGTCAAAGGAAGAGGAAAGAAAAAAGCTGACCTTTCTCTGATCCTTTTTGCTGTCAAGCTGTGGTATCTGAGGAGGCCAGTCTTGGGCCCGAAAACTTTGCTACAAATTCTAAAGAGAGTTTAGATTCTGAAAACTTCAAACTGGAAGAGCTCCTTTGTTATAGTTCAAACCCCTCCCTTATGGATGAGGAAACCACAGCTTGTCCAAGGACCTGTCCAGAGGACAGGCATCTGCACAAATGTCCAGGTGTCCTAACTCACAACCTGAGCACTTCTTGCTCACCTGGTAATACAGCCAGGTGAATCCATCAGCCCTCTAATCCCCTCACTACCACACCTGCCCAGTGGATGAGCCATCGAGTTATTTGTCGTCGTTTCCACAGCTCTGACATTAGCGTGGTTCCCAGGGCAGCACCATGTTGAGCTGAGCTGTGTGTGTGTGTGTGTGTCGGGGGGGGAGGGGGTGGTTAATGAGGTAGATTTGAAAACCTTCCTCCCAGGAGCCACGGCCTGCTGATTCCCGTGGGGCAGCCCCTGGTCCAGGCATCTAGGCCTCTCTCCTCAGCTCCAAACCCCTTCCACAGACATGCTGATGGAACCAGACCATCTCAGCCTCCACAAACATCTTAACACCCAGGTTAACGACCTATGTTCTTGGTGGCCCTCTCTTACACAGCCATCTTAGATTGCTGTAGACATATTCTGACTAGCTACAGAGAGCGGATGTTTCTGGAAGACAGATAGCTGTGCCTTAAGGGACAAATTCCAGGACAGTGAAGTTATCTGATCAGAGAATGGACCACCTTGTAAGGTATGTGACCTCCCCCAAAACTGGCACCAAAGCATCTGAGCCTTGGTGGACTTGCTGACCAAAGCCTGTCCTGTGAAGCTTGGAAGTGCCCAAGGCCAGCCCTCTGCCTCATCCAGGCCTTCCTTTCAGGTGAGAGGGGGAAAAGAAGTGTACCATCAGGTGCCAGCTCTGACTAACTGGTACTGATTTTCTGGAGCACAGTGTGAAGAAGGATTCTGAGGCTGGGTTGAAATTTACAGGGAAAGTGTTATGATCAATTAGCTGTGTTTGCCATAGATACCGGGGAGAGTGAAGTGCTGGAGAAGAGGGTGGGCGGAGAGGGAGTACGGAATGTTGCCACAAGAGAAGAAGCTGGTGTACCTTGGCCCAGAACTTCCACTGGCCTTTCACTGTGTGTCACAAATGCAATGACACATAGGTGGGCTCTTGAGTTTTGTTTTGTTTTGATAACTTTTGTTACTCCTTGGGGGATATGAAATAATTCATAATTTCTTTAAATTAAAAATGTCACAAGTCCATTGATATAATTTGGGGAGGCTCCAACTGTCTGTAAAACACCTACAGGGCAGGGGTAAAGCATCAAAACCAGGAGGTCAAACCTGCCTCCACAGGATGGAATGACCCATATGGCCCAATAAGCCAAGAATGGCGTCATGGAGGAAGTAGAACATCAGCCAGACCTTGAAAGGTCGATAGAAATTAGGCAAGAAGAGGAAGGAAACAGAGAGGACCAGCAATCAGGCCAGAGCGCCAGGGCAGGGTGTGTGTTGGGAAGGAGCAGGAAGAGCTGGATGGTGAGCCTGGCCAGACTGTGGAATATCTGCAAAGCCAGGCAGAGGAGCCTGAGCGTCACCCTCTTGGCAATAGGCAGCCGGGCAGAGTATTGAGTGAGTGAGTGACATAATGACGTGGTCTAGTGGTTGAAGCACAGAATGGACGGAAAGCGGGGAGAGCAAAATCAGGGTGGCTGGCAATGTAGACATGCAATTCGAAGGCTGTAGCCTGGGGTGGGAACAGGGGGAGGCGAGTGCATGGTCATACTGGAGGAAGATCGGGCGGGTGTCGCCCCAGGCGGCCTGTTCTGCCCCTTGCAGTCTGTACCCTCATTGTGGACTCATCGTAAGGTATCCTGAGGTTAACTGGGGTGCCAGCTCACTTATGCTCATTCATGTCTTCTCTGTGGTGTGAGCCAAAGACACCAGAAACAAGCAAAACCAAACACAATCTGGGCAAGTCCGTTGGCCAACTAGTGAGCTGTGTGGGGAGGAAGAGTTTTAAGCATTTACTTTGGGTTGAGGCTTCACTTATTTCAGGATTACAGTGACTCATACCCCACCTTCTTTTCAAAAAAAAAAAAAAAACAGGTGAATTAAAAAGTTGGAACTTCCACTTTCACTCGGTGCGTCTCCCTCCCAACCCACGTCCCGGTGCAGCTATGTCAGGAAGGCTCCGGAAGCCTGGTGGGTTTGTCTCAAATGCCCCAAAGGAGAGAGAATGAAGTCTACCTTCTCCGGTCAAAAATAAATCCCTGCTAGGAAGGAAGGTTTAGGGAAACAAGTCGCGGACTGGAAGGGGAGAGACGCTAGCTGTGTGGACCCCGGTAAGTCACCCCATCCCTCTCGGCTTCAGGGTCCCCATCCGTAAAATGAGAGGGCTGCACAATCTCAAAAGCCTTTCCAGTCCTAACATTCAAGGCCTCTGAGAGATTATAGGATGATCTTTGAAAATGTCAACTAAACACAACTTTGCAGAAAAAGATACCATCCCATTTACCACCCACAGGCACTCGTATCTCACACGCACGCACGCACGCACGCACACATGCACACCCTGGAAAGGACAAGTCGTAGCCAGGCAAAGCTCAATTTGTGCATAGAAAAACATGCCCAGATTGTGGGCAAAGTGTAACCACGTAGAACTGGATGCTTAAAAAACTCAAATCATATACAATGTGTCATTGCAAAAAAGTCACACTGGCATAGTAAGGAATGGCCCCCTGATAGGTGGATGTGTTGGCAAATAGTAGGCTGGAAGGATGGGAGACACTGGAAGCTGGGAAGGGATGGCCAATCGGTCTTAATGGTGGGATCCAGATGCTCCGTGTGTTGGACATTGCAAGTGATGCAAGGACAGTGTGGCTCTACCTCCAGGAGAGAGTAAAACCTGTCCAACCTGAGAAAGAGCGCTTGTGGACAGAATGTAGGAATGGACCTGTTTGAGGAAAGGCTGGCTTTTAGTGAGATCCACTAGGTCATGTTTTCCCCTTCTGAAAGATGTCATCTATGGTTGGAGGTTGTTTTGATCCTTCCAAAGAACTTGTTGTCAGCTTCAAAATTGTACTTGGCAGGTGGGGCTCTTGTACTCAATGTGTCTTACCCCTGTTATCAGAACAGTTGGCATTTTCTGTAGTTAGAAGTCAGTAGGAGCATGAACCGTACGGGACACGACTGTCTAGAAAAAGTGCTTCCAAGCAAGTCATTATGGCTCCTAGCCATCCTTTCTTCTCTGAGTCAACAGGAGGAAAGCATTGTTGGACTCTTGCCTATTAAAACATGGGTGGCAGAAACCCTCAAGGGCAGGGACCATGCCCCTGAAATGGTCCTGAATGGCCCTGATGTGAAGCTGCATGCCCAGGGGCATGTAAAAGGCTCGTCAGAGCAGGAGAAGGCAGCGGCTCCTACACAGGTGGGCTTGCCGTGGAGTCGCTCAGCTGTTCAGGCCTACCCGCAGGTTACTGAGGACAGAGCTTCCCAAACCCTGTGCCACAGCAGGGTGCTCAGGCAACCCTCTTGGCCCTCTAAGCAGCCGGGTAGGGCCTGGTGTGGCCAGAGCAAACTGGACCCAGCTATGTGGTCCCAACAGTAGCAATAAATTACTTGGACCTTCCTTAGCTTTAAGTTTTTTCGAAGCCTCAGGAAATGTGTTACTTTATCTCCAACCTTCTTCGTGGCATTTGTTCGTACCTTTCATTCTCGGCTCTTGGCCGGCCCATCTTGAGGGGCCGCTGCCCTCTTGGGGGTCAGTGCCGACAGCCCAGTACCAGAACCAGCACTATGTTGGATCATCCTTGGTGCCACCTCCCAGCTCGTTCCAAACAAGGACAAAAAATGAAATGTTGTTAAAGGGAAGAGAATTGCTTTCTGTTTTTGTCTTTTGTGACTAGGACATCAGCTCTAGGAACTCAGAGTAACATGAGCCCTGCCGAGCCAGGGCATGAAAGGTGAGCCAGGCCTTCCTCAGCCGTCTGTAGAGCAGCGTGCTGGAAGTCAGGAGGCCTGGGTGCAGGCCCTGGCTGCGCCGTGATGGAGGAGTGACATGGGCAAGTTGATTTCTCTGGTGCTGGGAGGCATCATCTTGAAGCTCCACGCAGTTCTGAGTCTGTGATGCTCAGGTCAAAATACTGGCCTGCCCAGGGTGTGTCTGGGGTAACGGACACTTAGCACATGGGGAACCAGGAGCAGTGGGCTGGCGGAGGTGCTCTTCCAGCCAGGCAGACCTGCACGGGGTCGGTGCTACGGGAAAATGCCCCGCTTTGTCCGGTGATGCAATGCCCCCCCACCTTGGTCCTTGTCACCTTGCATAAACCCTATCTGCAGAAGTGTCCCAGGACAAGATGGCATTCCAGGTGTGTCTGAAGCACAGGGTCAAGAGGGCTTCTCCAGCCTCCGGAGTTATGGTTCAATGCTGACCCGCCGACAGGATGCTGAATCAGGAGCTTCTTCCCCACCCTGAGCCAAGAGGGATGGCACATGGTCGCATGTTTCACCTTGCAATTTGAGGGTGCAGACAAACCCCTGTCCTTGCTCACACATGTCCCACATACTCTCCGGTTGCTGGTCATGACATATTCTGAGCTTTGCTAAAGTCATTTCCAGGTGAACAGTGCGATTCAGACCAGTGCTTTCAAACTTTGATGTGCGCACGAGTCAGCTAGGAAACCTTGTTTAAAAAAAAAAAAATCTCAGTTTGATTAGTCCGGGATAGAGCCCGAGAGTCTGCATTTCAAATAAGCTCCCTCTGACCTCCGTGAAGCTGGTCCACAAACCAGACTCTGAGCAACGAAGGTGCAGAGAGAAGGACGGAGGGCTGGGAATCACACAGCTCGCTGTCTACAGCTGCTTCGGAAATTATTCGGAGCCTTCATTTCCCACCTTCTGGAGATAACACTGCCTAATCTAACAGTTACGGGTACTATCAAAAGGGCCAAGCGAGTTAACTTATTAGGAAGTGCGCAAACCCAGCAGCGGCGTGAACGCTCTCCGCGATTCCTGGCAGCCACTAGATAGCTAACTCTCGTGTGCGCCGGAACCCCAGGCAGAATGTGTTAAAACTGCATTAAAACAACTGCATTAAAACTGCCTCGGGACCAACAAATACGCCAGCTAACAGACCTGGGTGGGCACGGGAGCGCGCATTTTAACGATCCACCAAGGTGACGTGATGCTGTCGGTTCTTGGACCACACACTCCGGGAAACCCTGTTCCGAGGCGCGAGAGTGCTGCGCTCTCCCCACGTGTGCAAATTTAAAAGAATAAGGTACTGCAGAGGGTTTCCTGTAGCTGGTCCCAGATTCAGGACCCTTGCTGCCCTGTAGATGGGTGCTTGTCACATTTAACATGCACAGAAATCACTTGGGAAATCTGGTTGAAATACAGATTTGGGTTTTATCAGTCTGGATGGAACCGAAGAGTCTGCATTTCTAACGAGCTCCCAGATGATGCTGGCCTGGGGTCCACACTGGGAGCAGCAAGAACCTAGATCAGCGATTCTCAGCCTGAGCGGCCCATCCCAGCATCTTCTAAATGCTACAAGCATTTAAAAACTTTAATTTTCTAAATTGGTCTGGGGTAGGGTTCAGGCATTTTTAAAGCACCTATGTGATTCTAATGTGCAGCTGGCATTGAGGGGCTCCCCACAAATATTCCCTGCCACAGGTGGAAACCAAGGTACCTGCTGAAGGACAGAAATAGGCAGTCAGCTAGGGTCTACCCACCAGGCCAGTCCAAGCTCAGGTGAAATGAGTTTTAAGCCAGTTCCTTGCTGGAGAAATAGGCAGACTAGCTCGTTCGTGGTCTCTTGACACCGATAGGTGACTGTGGCCTGGCGTGGGTGGGAAAGGAGTGGAAGCTTGAACTGGAGGAACGGAGAAGCCGATGCTTAGCAGACACTGAGGCAGTGACTGCTGCAGCTTCAGACCACACGGCTCTTTCTTTCCCAGCTTCTGCCTGTGATTTTTCCTGTGCTCTCTGCTTGGCTCTCACAGGGTACGGACAGGGTGGGATACTGACCTGTGCCGTTTTGCCCCTGGCTAGGTGGCAGTGGGGAGCCACCAGTCACGACAAGCCCCAAGGCCGATGAGGGCTCAGAGGCCGTGCTCCCCAAGCCCAGGAGTGTGTTCCACATCGAGTGGTCATCCATCCGGAGGAGGAGCAAAGGTATGTGCTTCCTCCCCTCGCTCTCGGGCCCTTGATTTACTCATCTCTAAAACCAGGACAATGGCAGCACCTGCTTCACAGGGAGGTGGGGAGGACCCTGGGGGTCAGGCTTGTTCTTATCCTAGACAACCTCTGACCCCAGCCATGGGTCCCCATGTGTAGTAGACTTTCCTGGGCCAGGAGAATAAACAGGCAGTAGGTTCCGTAGGTCAAGGCCAGGAGGTCTCAACCTTGGCTGCCCACTGGAGTCACTTGCATCCCCTCCTGGAAAACTCTACTATATAATTTTTCTAGGGAGCAAGCTGGGTGAGCTTAAGGATTTTTCAAAGCTGTCCATGAGATTGTTTGCTGCCAGGCCACAAACCACTGGTCTAGGAGGCTGGAGAGGCCAAGTGTTCAGTACTTCAGGGGTGGGGATGCCAAGGCCAAGGGAACTAGTTGAAAGGCAGGGTGAGGAGGGGGCTCCCAAAGGCCAGGACTGGGGTCCAGAGGGAAGCCAAAGCTGAGCCAGTGGGGGAGCCAGAAACTTGCATATGGAAGCTGAAGACATGTTGTGGCGAATAGGAAGGAGTTGGGGGGCAGGGTTGGAGGGTCTCCCCAACCTGCTGGAAGGCTGGAGCAGCCTCACAAAAAGCCAGGGAAGAGAGACCACCTAATTCTGTCTGCCAAGCCCCACAGAGGACAGCTGACTTGCCCAGAGTCACCCAACTGGCAAGGGGCACTGCAAGGGGTGAAGCAGATTCCTGGTTTCTGTCCTTTTTACAACATCACCTGCTTCCCAGAAGTGACCTTCTTGCTCCAGGTCATCTGAGCCACGTCCTTTCATATCCAAAGTAGCCAACCCAGAGCAATGGGCCTGGGGTGTTGTGGGAAAACATCACTCAAGGTGGAGAGGACATCAAGATATTTCAAGGGCCCCTCTAGCCCAGGAGTTTGTATTTGTCAGGGGCCCTGAGCACAGTGTGGAAGAGAGGATGGCTTGCCTCAAAAAGTTAATAATCCCCCTCCAAGCATCCTCCTATGGTAGTGGTACGGGGCTGGGGTGGCGAAGGCCTAGCAGAGAGCCCCATGCAAAGGTGCTTGGGAGGTGAAGCTTGGTCACAATTGCTGAAGAGCTGGCAGGCCTCGGGGAGCTTCAGACAGAAGCAGTGGGTCCATTAGGATAGCATACACAATGGCCTCAACGCCTACAGGAATCCTCTTTGCTTCCTACTCTTCCTTTCTAAGCTTCCAAACAGGAATTTCTTTCGACTGCATAGTGTAACTTCCCAACCACAGTGTATCTGCAGACCCTTCCCCTTCAAGAGTGGGAACATGGTGCCTTGGATGCATTCCCTCCAGTGGCTGGGTACTCTGAAGACTCAGGAAAGCATCATGACTGGGAGCTGCTTATTCAGTCTGAAAATACGGGGCGTTCAGAGCCCAGCCTGCCATTCTCACATGTGACCACAAGAGGGAACCAGAACATCAAGACCGAAATTTCAAGGGCCCTAAATTTTTTTACCATGTATAAAACCCTACTGAAATTGGCCATCTTTAAAAATAAGTTATCTGGCAACAATAAAAAATATGTTTACAGCCACTTCACAAGAGTTGTTTTAGAATTACAAGGACATCCCAAAATCAATTTCCAGTAATGACATGGATATCACTTCTTATTTCAACCAGACATTGCTGCTAAAATGCCTAAAATTCCAAGGTGTACAACCAAAACAGGACCCAAACAGCCCAAGGTCATCCAGTTGGGAAGAGTCATAGGCAAATGCAAGCAGAACTTGCATGGCTCGGGCAGTTAATACTTTATGAGCAATAGTGTCCAAGTTCCTTTCTTCGCATACCTACAAGTTGTCCGTGTGGTATACGAGAAAGAACCCTGAATTTGGGGATTGTGGACAAGTCACTGTTTCCTCTTCTAAAAAATACAAGCATTGAGCCAAACCAGAGTTTGTTAACTAAAGGTCAGTCTAAACTCTAGACTCCTTAAACTCCTGTAAAATGTTTGCATGAGGCTGTGCATTCTTCCCCCCAAAAGGAGAGCCCAAACAGGTTCATAACCAGCAAAAGAAAAAAAAGGAACCTTCCAGCTGCAAGGTGCCAAGGCCCTGGGCTTCTTCTAGTGGAACAGAAAAGAGATATTCCAACACCAGTCTCCCAAGAAGTTTGCTGCTCCATACCAGGGTCCTAACTGATGATGTATTTTTTTGGTTTTGGTTTTTTGTTGTTTTTTGTTTTTTGTTTTTTCCTTCCAACTCCAGTGTTTGGGAAAGGTGAACACCAGGAGAGACAAAACAAAGACCCTTTCTCCTACCAATACCGGAAGCCTACTCTTGAGTTGCTGGTGAGTAACCTGGGGCCTGAACGAGGGGCAGCACCCCATGTCGCAGAGCCTGTGGTGGCAGACTAGGGACCTGAGGTCCGGGAAAGGCGTTCTCTAGTTTGGGCAAACTTTCTTGAATTCATGTCTCCAGAAATGTAATTACTTGGTATAAAAATGTCAGTTTTCACAGTTTACTTTATAAAGTCTCATATTCCTTTTATTTGAATTCTTTATTATCCACCTTCCTCCAAATCCAGCATGTAAGTATTTAGGAAACAAAATACCACCCATTTTGAAAAACAGAATCTTTACATGTTTAAGTTCATGGAGAGTTGAATTTTATTGCTGGGGAGGGATGCTTTCTCCTAGAAAGCATGTGCATTGTGGAAGTAATGTTAAAAAAAAAAAAAAAAAAAAGCATCTAAAGACCTGTGGTTAAATCCCGGTGCTACTGTTCGACCTTGATGTGTGCCGGTGAGACAGCCTCTCCCTGCCTGAGCCCTCCCCACAGAATGAGAACAGGAATGAAGATATTGTGTTGTTGTATTTCAAGGCTGTTGCTCATCTTAACTGAGGTGACACGATAAAACCAAAGATATTCTAGTCTACAGAAGCATAGAGATGACTAAATAGCAATGTCACTAAATGCCAATCGTAAGTCTGAACTTGGGCCACTTCTCAGTGCGAGATGCAAAGGCTGAGGAGCTTCTTGCCCGTGTCTTGTCCCTGGGCAGGACCTGGACCCCATGGAGAAGAGCGCAGAGATCAGAGCAGACCCCAGTAGCTCCAGGACTGCCTGGATCCGCGGTTACGCGGCTGCCTGCAGGAGAAGGGTTGGCAAAGCCCTCAGTTACATCACAGAAGAGATGAAGGCGTGCGGAGAGGGGCTCAAAGGTAAAGGGGCTGCGAGCAGGCCACCTTCTCTTGTCCCCGGGAAACACTCCACCGCAGTTCTCTGCGGGCCAGACCAAGCTCTGTCTGCAAAGGCAACAGTTTTGCTGTTGGAACGGACTCGCATCCCTTGGGACATGGCTGCAGTCCCTGGAAGTGCACGGCTCCCATTGCTGAGCACGACCACTGGGCTTCCCGGGCGGCCCATCACAGGGCTGCAGCCAGGCGTCTTGGCACTGGGACTCTGAGCCAGCGTCTAGGAGCAATGTCTGTCCCGTGGGTGGCTCGTGGGAGAACAGTGTCTACTATTCCAGCAGGTTCTCATCAGCAACTTCCCCAGAGCTCAGGCCATGGGTTTGACGCCCTCTATGCAGCACGAGAGTTTTCCTTCTGGATCCATCTTCTTCAAAATCCACGCCATTCTCATGGGGACACAGGGAGCTCAGGGCACCCACTGCTTGAAAAACAATCTAAAGACGACAGCCAGTTAGCAGTGGGTCTGGACAGTTAACTCTGGGCAGTCGGACGGCCCCTCGGTTCCTCGGTTTACCCCCTTCTGTGGCAGGTGGCAGCAGGGGGCTGGCTCCCTGCAGCCCCACCGTGGACACGGTCCTTCCCTCCCACCCTGTGTCCACCCTCTGGGGCTGGGCCCGGGGCCACTGCGCCTGAGCACTGACTCCTCCCCGACTCCATTTCAGACAAATCCCCAGTGTTCCAGTTCCTGGACTGGGTCCTGCGGGGCATGTCGCAGGTGATGTTTGTGAACAACCCCCTCAGCGGTGTCCTCATCGTCCTCGGCCTCTTCGTCCAGAACCCCTGGTGGGCCATCTCGGGCTGCCTGGGCACTGTTGTGTCCACACTGACAGCCCTCATCCTCAGTCAGGACAAGTAAGTTCCAGGAGACCCAGGGTCCCAGCCTGAGGCCGGAGGTCACTCCCTGCAGGGACCATTGCCACCTTCCCATCCCCTCACTGCTGGCTCCCAGCTCAGAAACCCCTCGAAATAAAGACACCAGTAACTAAAAACAACCACTCCTTGATGATCTGTAACTGCTGCATGCTGTCCAGGGGAATGGGAGGAGGGGCCATCCCTTTGAAGGTGTGTGGTGTGAGGCCCCAGCTGAGAAAAGCCTGACTCAGAAGGAAACTGAGATGGCAGCACCCCTACACTGGGCCTTGGGGAGCCCCCACTTCCCCAGCCCCCCTCTCCCCCCAGATCGGCCATTGCTGCAGGACTTCAGGGCTACAACGGGGTGCTGGTGGGGCTGCTGATGGCTGTGTTCTCAGACAGAGGCGACTATTACTGGTGGCTGTTGCTCCCTGTCACGGTTATGTCGGTGTCTTGGTAAGTGGGCGTCTGAGGCTGTGGGTGCAGCTTGGGGGCTGCCAGTGTTTTTATCCCAACTCCATATCCGTCTGTCTAAACTCCATGTCTGTCTGTCTAAAGTCGCTGTTGAAGGGCGTTTGCTCAGCTAGCACATCAGAAACTTCCACGGGAACTAATTGCTAACGTCACACAGAGTGGGCCTTGTGCTAGGGGGGCCTGTAGACAGTATCTCCTCACCTCCCATCATTCACTCCTCTTTCTCTTTTCAAGACCTAAAAGGGCATCTGCCCCTGCCCTACCCAAGCCCGGGGAAAGGAACTGAGGGGCACACAGGTTAAGAGCCACACCATGGGGTCCCATCAGTTTCTGAAAACCTTCTCATTCCTCCTGCTGCCACCCACCCCCTTCCAAGCTTCTCCCTGTTCTTGGGACCCCTGACCAAACTGGGACAACCTCCTGGCACCAGACAGAGCCCTCAGATGCCAGGCCCTAGCTCCTCTTTCATCTCCAGAACTCACGGGGCACGCCAGCCACGAAGCTCAGTGCTCTCAGCTGCTCAGCCAACTTTGGTTGCTTGGATGAATGTCACTCCCTACCTCATCACTCCCCCAACCTGCCCTCTCTCCTTATGCCTAGACATGGAGCTGTATGACTTTTCAAGGAAGTTCTGTGACTCCTTGCCTTCAGACATCCCCCTCAAAAGCCCTTTCTCTCAAGTTGAGTCTGGGCATCCACCCTGTCGCTGTGTCAGAGACAGGGAGGAAGAGGCCCAGGGCCAGTCAGGTGCAGACAGCCTGCTGTTCCCCAGGACGGCACAGGGAGCACCCTGCTCCTGTTCAGTCTCGTGTCAGGGTCTGGGGCTTCTTGAACAGCATCTCCTGTGCTTCTGCCACCAGCCCCATCCTCTCCAGTGCCCTGGGCACCATCTTCAGCAAGTGGGACCTCCCAGTGTTCACGCTGCCCTTCAACATCGCAGTGACCCTGTACCTGGCAGCCACGGGCCACTACAACCTCTTCTTCCCCACGATACCGCTGCAGCCTGCATCCTCTGTGCCCAACATCACCTGGTCTGAGGTCCAGGTGCCTTTGGTAGGTACTGGGGAAGGTGGAAGGATAGCATGCATTGAAACTCAATGTTGAAATAGCACTTAGCTATTCTGCACATCACAAACATCCACGAGTAATAACTACTGTTAGCAATCATACAGTGAGAGACACTCGACACACCATTGGTCATTCACCACCATCCTTTTCTCTTTTCTTTCTGACTAAGAGCTAAAAAGGCCATTTCTGGTTCCATGGAGGAGGAAACTGAGGCCAGGTTGAGACGCAGCTAATTGGTGAAGAGCAAAGTCCAGACTAGAACTCTGGCCTCCTGCCTGCTAGACCCGGGTTCTTTCTTCTTTCCTTTTCATAAAAGTCTTTTCGATGTTCTATTCCAGTTTTTAATCCAGCTTACGCCACGTATTTTCCTTCATCCAGTCTCCTTGAATCATTAACCACGTATGCATCACACCGCCACCTACTGGCTAAGGAAACCTCTGCTCCAACCTCCGAGTTCGTTCCACTTGCTCTCCGAGGCATGCTCACGCTTTAAAGCACAGGTGTTCCTCTATTAAAACATGCATATATAACACAGCTTTTAAAGTTTTTTTACAAGTATTCTGTATATAATGCTGGCCTCTGGAAGTCTGCCAAGATAATTAATAAGAAGCTACACTAAGAGCATTAAATCAGCCTGGAGAAATGAACCCGTTAGCCTCCTTATCTAAGTGGACACGTTTTCTCTGAGCTCCCCCCCACCTTCCGGCACACTGAACGGCCCCCCAGCCGCGCTCCCTCGGAAACTCTGTTACTGTCAATTCATCACCTAACCACAAAACCACTTGCCCTTGTTGAAAGAACTTTTGGAACTAATGTTGCCTAATTTCCCTTGGCGTTTCAAAGTCTGGCATAGTAGAAAGAGCCCTGCACTTGCACCAAAAGCATCATTATTCAGGAGAGAAATATCCACGTTAGCCCTATTTTTTTGAGATCTGCGCGTGTGTGCGCATACCCGAGCGTGTCTGCGGGTCTTTGTGAGCCTGCCGTGAGGAAAGGCACCACGTTGCAATTAGCTCCTTGAGGCTTCCCTTTAGTGGTATCTACCCGACGTGTATCTTCAGGAGGCAAAACTGTCCGATGGGTGTGCCACCAGGAGGTGGTGCTATTATAAAAGGCAAATGTAAGATAGTCTGCATTCTCTAGGCCACATTTTCTATGGAAAAGCTACCTGAGAATTTTGTAGACATGAAAAAAACAAAGTTAGGATCTCCTGTACAAATACTTTAAAATCTCCAAAGTTCCAGGAAAGAAAAATTCAATTCTGGGCGGTTGTTCTTTAGGAATAACTTTCTGGACAAATGAACGGGTTACGGTCATGATGGAGACGTTCGGTCTTTTGACCATGCCATGGGAAACTTCACTGCGCAGGACAGAGGCAGTAAATGTCAGAGGGAGGATTTAAACCGCCCCCACAGGATCAGGACCCCGCGAGTTCCTCTGCTCTTGTGCCCAGCGCAGAGCCCCTGGGGGCTGACCCGTGCCACTGCCTCGCTGTAAAACTCGATTGCCCTGCCTCCCCCCTCCCTTGCGGATGCCTGAGCCCCTGTTCTGTTCTCTGTTCCTGGGGTCACGGGAGACTGCACCTGGGGCTCCCACGGCGTCCTCCTGTCTCGCACACCCCCGCAGGGCAGAGTCCTCTCAGAGGACACAGGCTAACAGAAGACCTGCCTCATCATAACATGGACATGCTCTGGCCCCAGGCCTCTGCTTCTCCCCAGCTCACTGCCCACGGGGCGAGACAAACCCCAGTGCCTCCCAGCATAGCCCAGAGCCTCTCCCTCTGAACACTTTCCCAGCTCAAGGGGCCCTGGCCAAACTCCCCGACACAGGGTTCAGTCCCAGCCGCTGGGGAAGACTGCATGCCCCGGATCCTTTTCCCAAGTACAGGGCACGTGAGCCAGTGCCCCCAGGCCCTGGACCCCGGCCTCCTCAAACCCTCTGTCCACCCATGTGATGTGCGGGAGCCAGATGCCAGCAGGGTGCTCACCCACCAGCCACCACCAGAGGAGTTAGCCGTCAAAGAGCAGATGCAACAACACTGCCTTCTGGGGGCTCTCCCGGGCACTTACCCAGACCGGACTGACATGACCGCAGCCTGGACACGTTGTTCTTAAAAACACAAAGGACCGTTTTTCCAACTCATCTGTAGCCTTCCGCTCATCTTTTTATCTTTAAAAGGAATGTTACCAGAGGGTTTTTAAACCCCAACTTTGATCGGACATCTACTACTTTTCTAATGAATGATACCCTCATTTGAAAGGTTTTCAGTTTCCCTTCGCTGGGCATTTAGTGACTTACACTCCTGTCTCTAAACCAAGGAAACGTAAAACCCCTTACTGTTCTAAGAACTCAAGATGAAAACAGTTAAAGCTCACAGTCCTTTTAGAGTTAACCTGTTTGAATAATACTATCTTGGACACCTGTTGCAAACTATTAGTGCGGAGGGTTTGGCACCAAATTTATTTCCAGCCGAGGGTAAACCTGTCTCTTTGCATGTGATGCCCGCAGCTTTTGAGAGCCATCCCTGTTGGAATCGGCCAAGTGTACGGCTGCGAAAACCCCTGGACCGGAGGCATTTTCCTCATAGCTTTGTTCATAGCTTCACCTCTTATTTGCTTGCACGCTGCGATTGGATCCCTCATGGGGGTGTTAGCAGGTCAGTATCGTCACTTCTCCCTTACTAATGTGCCATAAGGATGTTAGTGCCTGGGACCAACTCCAAAGAAAATGGTGACATGTGTCTTCAATGCTTCACCTACTTATTTCTTAAACTTTCCCTCATTTCATTGTGCCATGTTTTTTCTATTTTGGATGCCAGTGCCCTTATGCTCCTGTGAGCAAAAGCTGCCCTCAAGAAAGACTTTGGTGTTAGTCATTTACACCTTAGTATAAATTTAAAGTTTGGGAGGGGTTTCTTCCAGGCGTGTTTATATTTTAAGTCTTATATGGAATGATGAGTCAAAGGATGTATTCTCCATTAGCAAACATTAAGATATCAGTGAAGAAGGAGAAGTCATCCTCTTTTTGGCCAGGGAAGGAAGGTCCCTGGACTGCTTAAATCAGACTTCAGAGTTCCTACTCAAAGGGTCTCTTCTACCCATAACAGCATCACCACTAATATTCATGTGACATGGTAGCCATTTGTTTCCTGTAGGTGTTTTTTCACTGAATAAAATGCTAAGTTCTTTCTCATAAATGTCTACAAGGATAACTAGTCTGGGCTTCAAGGACCAAGGTGGGTTCCAGGGTGGCAGGGAGCCTCAGGAAGCCCCAAGCCTCCACCACACACGCACACCCAGCATGATATCTGCCTTCTCTCGCAGCTCTCACTCTCGCAACCCCCTTGGACTCCATCTACTCTGGCCTGTGCAGCTTCAACAGCACGCTTGCCTGCATCGCCATAGGAGGCATGTTCTACGTCATCACCTGGCAGACCCACCTCCTCTCCATCGCCTGCGGTAGGTGCTGCCGGGAATCCCCTTTGCGGCAGAAAAGATGGCTGGGTCCGTCCCCGTGAGGAAAACCACCCCGTGAAAATTCTGCTGATCCTTTAAAGATTAAAGTGAGGATCACTTGCTTTATAAAAGGGTTTTTATTGAAACGTGTTTTGAATGATTGGTTAGGGATAAATATATTAAAAACCACTCTCACTGAATGCAGAATGTTCAGCCACTTGAAGACAGATTTTTTTAGATGGTGCTTGCTTGGTTGTTATTCACGGGCTCTGTCTCCTGTGGTTGGTACCTTGCTGGCCAGTGAATGGAACCAAATGACAGAGCAACACTTATGCAAATTTATCTTCATATTTGAGGTTGGGTGATTTACATCAGATACAGCAATTAACCTTAAGCACCCAAACCTTCAAATAGTGCTTAGGTTGTGGGATGTGGTCAGGATGTGGTCAGTTGGGCACTCAGCAACTCTCTAATAAAGGTTCATTGTTAACATCCTAGGGACAACAGGATGCTTTTAGTTGAGCAAGTAAAGGTTCAGAAGCAAAGCCCAACTACCCCGGCCCATTTTCACAGAAACTCACCCGTAACTGGCACTTGGCTCTTCCCAGTAGCCAGCCTGGTCATACAGAGCCTTGGAGATGAGGCAGTCGGTGCACTTGGTATTCCTCAAGTTCACAGAATGCTGCTCCTCCCGGGAAACCTACGTTATGTTCATAAATTGTGGTGAAATACACCAGCAGGGAGTTCTGGGATTCACTCCTCTTGGCTGTATAGTAAAATTTTCATTTATGGTTTATGCCGCTGAATGTTCCTCTGCTAGATTGCAAGGTGGGGGCACCCAAGAGAACCGTAACAGCTCGATTCTGGCCCTTTTTAACAAAGTTCATCTGGTGTCTTAGGTGTGCCAGCATTTGCTTGGAATCTAACACTTTCCTAAGCTGCCAAGCAATGGAAACAAAACCCGATTTTTTGTAACCTGAGAGCAAGCATTTGTGGCATAAACCGTATGGGGAGAGAATGTGTAGATGAAGGCTGAGGTGCTGTTGGTCACGTGACTGTTTTTTGGTTCCATTCCAGCCCTGTTTGCAGCCTACCTGGGTGCCGCCCTGGCTAATGTGTTATCTGTGGTGAGTCCCCCAGAGCTAAGAATGTGCCACAGCTCCCTTCCTGGTGTCCTCGCATCTCCCCAAAGCCAACGCAAAGCCCCTCCTCTGGGAAGCCTTCCCCAGTTCATGCCTCTTGTCCCAAATTCCACCCCTCACCTCAGTTCCCGCTGGACGCAAGAAGCGGGGCCTTAAAAGTTTGAATGTCAAGTGTCGCTCAGTCAGGACCATTGTCAGTGGGCCAGCAATTTGAAGAGGGTTACCTTAGAAATCAAACTCCTTTCTGATAGAACTCTGATTTTATCATCCTCTAGAACTAGTTTTAAATCTTTATCATTTGTTTTGTGTGTTTATAGATCATCTGCCCAGCTCATTTGTGGGCCAGTTGTTTGTCCCATAGTAACTAGCATGGTGTCGGGGGTCCTAAGAGAAGGCTTCAGGGGAGACAGGGAGCCGAGCCCCAGGCAAGCCTGAGAACAGCTAGAGCTGGTGGCTATCAGCCCATGCAGCAGCCCAAGAATCCCTCATGTGAGTCCCCGTGCAGGTGGTGTGTGAGGTTAGGAGGCACCACGTGGCCAGGCCAGCCCCCCTCATACACAGGGAGAGTCCCAGGCCCCAGTGCACAGTGCTCAGGGCTCAGCCTGCAGGCAGTGACTGCCATCTTGGATAAGACTTCAGGGCACATCTTCCGTGGGCAACCAGGAGAAGTCCGGTGGTCCTGTGGGTGGCGATAGACATGGGCATTCTACTCACACCTGTCCAAATCCCTTCCTAGTGAAATTGGACTTGGCACGGGAAAGAAGTTTCTAGGCATAGAATTTGTCTTCCCTGATACCATCATGTGTTCCCAATGGGCTAAGTCCCTCCAATGAGCCCCATCAAATTTTGTCCACGCATCTGCTACAACATGCAACATGCAGTACTGTGGTGACTCGAAAACACTCGAGGACTGTTCCACCTTCAGCCTGCGTGCTCCTTCAGAACAGAGGCCCGGTCACGTCTTCATCTCTGTCTCTAGTACCTATTACAGTGCCCAGCATACAGTAGGTGCTCAAGAAATGCTGAAGGAATGAAACCTTAAGGTTTTGAGTTCCATCATTAGAGCTGGGACTAAATAGCCGACCATCAGAAACACGGACGGGGGACAGGAGGATGGAGCAGAGCTCCTGAGACTCCTGTCTGCTCCTGTCATTCTTGTACCCCAACTCCCCCAACCGTCCACCCAACAAGTGCTTGTCACTGCCTTCCTCGGGCACAGCACTGGAGGGGATGTGAAACAGGAGGCTTTGGTTCCTGTTCATAGGTATCTACAGGATGACTGGCCCCTTCCTCTGTTGCAGAGAAGTTGCAGGTTACACCACTCAGTTTAGGTATCTTTCAAAACAAATTCAAGTTTACTTTCCATGTGCTATTATGTTTAACTCACTGTGCTGGCCTCTCTCAGGGATGCAAAAATGTGCAGGCTACTAACACGCTCTGAAGGAGGGCTGAGTATATTTGTGAGACCGTTCAAGCCCTCCACACAAGAGAGCACTTAGGAGCTTCCCTTGTTTGCTTTCTAACTGGCCCATGTCTTCAACAACACCACCCTCGGATGATGACCGCAAACTGAGGACCTTCATATGCTCTAGGCACCAACTCTCTGAGTAGATATTATTTTCCCTATTTTATTATTGATGAAACGGGTCTCAGAAAGGTAGAATGACTACAACAAATTGATCAGAGCAGAGACTTGGATCTGGGTCTGAGGAACTCCCCGCCCACATCCTTCCCACTATAGGACTTGAAGGAGATGCTTCCCCAGACACCTGGTGCAGTCCTAGCAGAACTTTGGAAAGACCCACTGAGCAGAGTTCATCGCTCATGGGTGTTCCTTACAGCTGCAATTCTTGTACCAGGCTGTCGTTGTTCTTCCCAAAGTCCCATCTGACAGTGACACCTTTGAACACATGCATGGCTGGTATTGTTACCCCCCTGGTATTACCTGAGGTTTTTATTCCTTATAATAAAATGGTATTTAGGGGCAAGGGGGCATGGTTTGACCTGCCTCATAGCTGAAATTGTGGGCTCTTTATTAGCAAGCTATCCATTCCAGTTATTTCAAATAAAGAGCAGGGAAGAGTGTTTAAAAGCTTCAGGAAATGCTAAGAATAAAGAACAGCTCAACACCATGAGAAAGGAAGCTGGGAATGGGTGAGCCTCGAGAAGAGAGGTAGCTACTCTCCAACTCCAGCTCTTGGGACTGGGATGTCACACCTCTGCCTCTCTCTACATGTCTGCTCTGTTGCCCTGTGTCTCTCTGTGATGACAGACCCCCCAAATGGCCACCCAGATCGAGAGCCTCCGGACACAGACTCTGTGCCTCTTAGCTCAAATTCTCAAGACAGGAATTCTATTCTCAGGACATCTGCCTATGGGAAGCTGCATTTGAGTCAGGTGTCTGTCTCTTATCCAATCAGCCATAACTAAAGAAAAAAGGCCTTGACCTATAAAATGACTGTCAAAGCCATCCCTTCAACAGGGGCTATAGAAGAAGGCAGGAATGGCCACAGTTCCTTAAGTTGGAGATCCAGGCTGGCCAGATCACCCCAACAAAACATGTCTCCTACGTAAAGGCATATTATATTCGGGTTCAATGGCTGCATCTTGAAGTGCATGAGTTCACCGGTAACGCTGCAGACTGACACCACCGGCATGGTTTTATTCCTATTGATCATGCATTCAGTACTAGCCCTATCAACTCCCACAAAGCATCCCCTCCTCTACCCAGGGCTGGAGGCATTCGGTAGGGGCTGGTGAAACAGGCACCAGCGTCTGATGGAACCAAGGCTCCTCTCTTGTTCTTCCTTCCCCGCAGTTTGGACTACCAACCTGCACCTGGCCCTTCTGCCTCTCCGCGCTAACCTTCCTGCTTCTGACGACCAACAACCCCGCCATCTACAGGCTTCCGCTCAGCAAAGTCACCTACCCAGAGGCCAACCGCATGTATTACCTGTCCCAGGAGAAAAACAGAAGACCGTCAACCATAACCAAGTACCAGGCTTATGATGTCTCCTAAGTTGCCCTTTCCGAAACATGTCACCATAAATTGAGCCTTTAGCGTGCTGCACATGTCCCCAGGCCGAAGGCCACTTCATCTCCCATTCTGTCTGTTCTGTGATTCCCCACCCCCAGAGCAGGCCTAACCCCGATTATTCCCAAGCGCAGGGAAATGCTGTGTGGCCACCACTCAGGAACCTCTCCTTTCTAAGAAGCACAACACTCATCAAAGGTATGGTTAGTTTAGACTTTGCACAGCTCACTCCATAGGAGCTTCCCTTAATGGGAATATTCCTTCTTTGGCAAAATAGGCCACATCCCTAAAGAGGACTCACCAAGAGGAAGACAGAGGTTGGTGACATGGTCATCCAACTCAGTCACCCAATGCAGCAATGCAGTGTCAGGAAACGCACGTTAGACTAGAAGGCAAAGGGCTGGTTCTGCCCCAGCTCCGACACTAACAAATTCCTGACGCCCGGGGTGAGTCCACCCTCTATCTCTCTCAGCCTCAATTTCTTATTGGTTTCATGACAGGGAGGAACTCGGTCATCCCTTCCACCTTAGAAGTGTTGATTCATCTCTCTCTCTCTCTCTCTCTCTCTTTCTCTCTCTCTCTCTCTCTCTCTCTCCCCTGTAAACTGATGAAATCAGCATGACCAACAAGTAATCACTTAGAGTTGAGTAAGAGATGGAAGAGTTACCTGGGGAAGGGGCAGAACAGTTTTCATGATCTGTGAAGATTTATTCTTGAGTTGTGAGAAGATGTTCTCCAGACTTGGGGTTAGGAACCTGATTCACTGAAAATGCCAACATGTCTTTCTTCATATAACAGAAACATTTCTAGAAATGTCATAAGATGGAAAATGATCTTTTTCAACATTCAAATCATATTTTCAACAAATGCATTTCTTTTTGTAATAGAGGTAAACATACTCTCATTAAACTGTTAAGTTTGCAAGTTGGTATCAGGATTTTTTTTAAATGCAGCTCACCTGCAGGGTTCACACGTTGCCCGTGGGAGGGATTTTCCACAGTCAAGCAGGTGTCTGAAAAGAGGGGAGAGCCGGTGAAAAATTCTCAGGAGAGGTCTCAGTTGGTTGGTTTGCAAAGGGGCTTATGCAGAAAAGACAGTGGTCTCTTTTCGTTTGAGTTGAAGTACAGGTCGGTGACAGCCCATCCCACTTTTCAGGGCATAGCCTTTCAGCCTTGTGCCCCCAGATGTATAAACCCAAACCCTTTTGCTATTTAACGACTTCAGTTATAGCGCTGAGCTCCTCGAGCCCAGGACCCCTTTGTGGGAAGCCAGGAGGCTCAGCCAGGAGTGTGGGTGCAGCTCTCACAGCCCCCCATCTCACACACTGCCAGTTCAGCATGATGGGTGAGGACCTGAGAGGGAGGGTGTGGGAAGGAGGCAAGAGGGGAGAAGACCCTCTGTAAACACAGCTTTAAGAATTCCGTTTGGCTAAAATCCATCATTTAGGAAAAGCTGGCGCCCACATTTACCTTTCTTCCCTCTGCCTGCCCTGAGAGCCCGGCCCTGTTCTGCCGGCCCAGGAGCACTAGGCTGCCTGTTTCTCTCCCAGACTGCATCTAGCCAGTTATGACTTGTCCAAGAAAATGGAACACTTCTCGCTGCAAACAAATCTCCCACATAGGAAAGGGGAGAGAGCGACCCTCCAGAGGCTGCTTCTGAGTTTGCGGTCACACCTTGAGGCCAAGAAGGTCTCAGGCTGTGTTTTAATGGCAATGGAGTTACGGTTCTCCGAGGATTAGGCATCCAGGAATTTCACCAGAAGGCTGTTTATGCTCACGGCTCACTCAGCTGCCCCAGAACCTCTACGTGATGACATAGAACTATTAAAATACCACTTTTTATGCATTTTCCAAGAAAGTGTTATAATCTGGTTTTATTAAGAGCAGGAAACCTCCAAGTGCATGCCTTTCTGATTATTGACCACTAACAAATCCCTTTAGCTCTTCTAAGTATTTCAATATCCTCACCTATAAAGCAAATTGAGTTGGCCTAGGATAACAAGCAAGGTGGAAATAGACGGGACAAAATAATTCAACTTGAGAAAATGTACAGCGACCGCAGCTGTCTATCCTGGCACTTCTGTCAGGCACCAACAATGGACAGAGGGAGGCAGCTCTCACCAGCTCCCAGGAACCGATGGTGCACGTGAGCACATCTCTCCCAAGGCCACATTCAGTGACATCACGTGGGGGGCTTGAAAGTGGCCATAGTGGGAGTCTTTACACCCCAGTGATTGGCAAACTACAGATCTGGGCTCTTTCCCCAGATAGCCAGCTTACTGGCACAACACTGACCAGCCAATTTGGTGGGAAGAAAAGAGAACAATTACAGGGCTCCTAACCAGAGTCTCAGAAACTGGGCCAGAAGAGTCAATCCAGCTCTCCTAGAGGGATGCTATAGGACATACAGAAGACATTTAAGAGAATCACCAAAGTGTACTCAGGCATAAAAGGACCTCTGAAGATTTACCCACAGAGCTCTACACTGAAAAAAACTACAAATAAGAAGAAAATGAATCCAGGAAATACTGCAAAGACATGATACTACTGTAGGTGATAAAATACCATGGTAATGCTTAATTTCCTTATCAGAACCAATGGAGGGAAATAGAAGAAGTACATATACAACGACTTAGAACTGGAATATTGAATGATGCCCAGAAGGGGCAGAGAGACAAAAGAAGCAGGAGAGCCTGCTGGAACACTTACCTTGCACAAGAGTTGATCAGTTTAAAAAGCCCACAGACAGGAACAAACACAGGTGATAGGGCAACCACCATGAGAACAAAATGAGAAATACAAACTTTGAACCAGAAGAGTATTCTCTTACCAACAGAGAGGAGAAAAGCACTCTAGAAAGTCGCCCAAAAATGATAGTAAGTAAAAGAATAAATGGAAGGCAGAAATTAGTCATAATATGATAGTAATTGACCCCAAAAAGTGTTAACTATTAAATTTACCACTGCAAGACAGAGATGCAAGGGTTGTACTTTTATTTTTAAAAAAGCTAACAATTTACTGTTTACAAGAAACACATTTGAAACAGAAAGACACAAAATGTTTAAATACAAAGATGCAGTAAGATATACTAAGCAAGTGTGGACTAAAAGAAAGCTAAGGCATCAACCATAACAGCTTGAAAAGTGAAGAACAAGAATGATGTGAACAAGCAAGAGGGCAAGAGCAGGGAATAATTATAAACACACGTGTGCTGGACAGTCAATCTCAAAATGCATCAAGCAGCAGTTGACTGAACTGCAGGGAGTAACAAACAAACCAATCCTTGTAGCTAAGACTTGACCGAAACCTTAGCAACTGATACATTGAAAGAATAAAACAGGATCAGATATCAGAGATCTAAACAATAGATTTAATAAGAGTGAGCTATTATAATACTTTTAGGATCCTAAGCCCTCCTACTCCACATCCCACCCCCTAAAAGAACCAACAGAGAACACATTTTTTTCAAGCACCCACAGGACATTTACAAACTAGACCGTGCATTATGCTAGTGGGAAGCTGACTGGTGCAGCCATTTGGAAAACAGGTCCTCAGAACAAGTGTAAACACCCCCAGCAACCTGGAAATTCCCCTCCAGAGTACCTGCGGTTCCCAGGGACAGTTTCACCCACATCCCTGGGGGGCCACCTGGAGGGCTATCCCCCGCAGCACAGGTTTGTGATGCAGACAGCAGCAGGAGAAGGCAGAGGCAAAGTGGTGGGGCACATAGGGGGTCCTACCCAGCAGGAAGACCCTCAGTATTATCCATGTAGCCATGAGGATAGGTCTTAAGAACCTAGTGCTGGTGTAAAAATAAGAAAATGATGTTTATAATCAATACCAATTGCATAAATTAAAAATGCATGCACATGCAAAACAACAATATGCATTTTGCAAGCACGCAAACAAAGGTACACGGAAATGCCAAAAGGAAAAGAGTGGAGCATAAAAATGAAAAGACAGGCACACCTTCATCCATTCAAGAGGGGCTTTGCAGAGACAGATGAAGATGATATACAGGGACAAAGCCACGTGATCGACTCTGTCCAGACATCTTCACGTGGGCGGGGCATAGTGTGTGCCCTGCTCTGCAGGAGGATCAGGGCCCCCGGCCATCAGTGTCAGTGACCCCAAGGTGGGGGCCGAGTCCATCGGCAGAGGCCCGCTGGGCCCCATTCCACCTCCAGGAGCATTTGGAAGCATTCTGGCCACACTACCAAGTGTTTTCTATATACTAAAAAAAAGGTTCTGCCCCTTGTCTCCAAATTAAATGAACATTTGAATTCCTAGAGTAACAATGGTAATGAACATATGTATTTATTTGTGCTTTTAGAATGTTTTAACATCTCTGATGAAATGTGGAAATGAGGGGAAACTTTTTAGCTGTTGTTGAGATGATGGAAAGGTGGGGAAAGAAAGACATTCCTAAACATAAAAGATACAGGATACAAACCAAGCTCAGAAAAAGCAAGGGCCTAAATAAAGATAATGAAGTCACATAACCTCCTGTAGTCATCAAACCTCACCGGTAAGTCAAGCAGAGGTGGTGAGGGAGGTCCCGCCCTCCTCTGTTACTGCTGGCGGAAACTGACCTCTCGGAGCCTGCAGCTCACCACCCACAGAATGAGGATCATACCCGCCTGGGGGCAGTGTGGACGGGACCCCAGGAAATGCGACTGGCCCATGCCCCAGGACCCATCAGCACTAGAGGGACGGAGGAGCCCACCTTCTTACCCACAATTCCCAGGCAGTCCGAGTAACCAGAAAGGCCCAGCAGAACCTGGACATCATCTCAGGGGTTTTCTTTAAAATGTAGGTGTTCGGGCCAGAGGGGCCAGATCAGAACCCCTTTTCAGCTTTAAGATGTTAGGGAAAGAACCGGCGGGCTATCCACGCAGGGTACACCAAAGGTGCCCCTCACTTCACCATTTGAACTGTCCTCTTCCTTCCTCCTGCCTCATCAGAGCAGAGCATCACTTGTTCTAGGAAAACTTCCTCAAGATGAACTCCCCAGAGGCCCCTTAAAGACACTGCCACGGAGTGGACCACACACCGGCTGTGCTTCCATCACGTGGGTCTTTTCTCCCCAGTTGGACTGCAAGTCCTGTGAGGACAGTGTTTGCAGTATACACACCCACACAGCCACGCAACACACATGCAATCCCATGCACATGCATATACATGTGTGTATATACACATGTTATATACACAGATGTGAACGCATGTGTGTACATGCATGGCTTGTGCGTTCACACACACACATACCTATATACAGGGTGGAGCAAAAGTAGGTTTACAGTTGTTCCTATGGAAAATAATTCAATAATTAATAAATAATAATACAAGAATAAAACTCCATGCTTGTGTACTCACAACTGTAAACTTACTCTTTCCTGCCCTGTACGTAAGTGCAGCTACAAACACACAGTTGTTTTTGTCTCTTTCCTTCATAGAACTAGCCCACGTGTGGGCACAGAGGAGCCCCAAGAAATAATGGGTTGAGTGATTGACTGAAACACTCTCCCAGCCACATTCTTGCTCCCTCTGCAGAGCCCCTTCACTCACCCTGCCTGGAACTTGAGATTTGCTTCACACACCCCACCACATACACAAAACAGACATGGAAGCTCAGGCAGGCCAGCTGGCTGAATCCTGCTCCCTCGACTTCCTGCCCCCATCCTCCTCCCAACATAAATTCCCTGAATAGTGTTGAGGGGAAGAACCCCTCAGAATGGGCACACCATCCATCCCCACACATCTCATCGTTTCATGGGCAATAACTTCAGCCGTCTCCAAATGTCCTTTGCCGCCATCGTTTTCTTACAGAACCTCCACAGTTGGGACCCAAATCGTGTAATGGTCTCAGGTGAGGCAGGTCAATGGTAGACCAGTAGCGCTCAAATTTGAACATGCATCAGAATCACCTAGAAAGCTTGTTAAACAGATTGCTGGGCCCCGACCCAAGTTTCTGATTGAGTCAGTGTGGGGCAGGACCTGAGAATACTCATCTCCCACAAGCTCCCAGGTAATGCTGATGCTGTTGTTCCAGGGGCCCCACCCGGAGAACCACAGTGTAGACTGGGAAATCGGGTGCTGCCGCCGGTCATCTCTTCTGCTTTGTTGCATGGAGGGGTGCATCGCCCTACAAACTCTTATGTATGTAAGAAACATCTACAGCGCGTATTGGACTAAAACACAGATCTCTGGGCCTCAACTCCAAAGAGTTTGATTTGGCAGCTCTGCATGGAGCCAAGAATCTGAGCTTCTAGCAAACTCTTGGATTATGCAGATGCTGCTGCATCAAAGTCCAGACTTCAAGATCATTGTGAAGTGGCGCTTAGTCCTGGCTGGATTAGAATCACCTGGTTCTGATGCCCAGGCCTTATCCAAGGCCCATTAAGTCAGCAGTGGGCCTGGGAACTGGTACTTTTTCAAGCTCCCAATGTGATTCCGATGTGCAGCCAGTCTTGAAAACAGCTGTGGTGTCTGTTTCCTGGGCTTCAACCCACCTCCAATCAGAGTGACTCCTACCAACTGTTAAGCCCTGGCCACCCTCAGGCCCCAGGTCACTTTTGATAAAGAGGAATGGGAAGCTCTGGGTACGTGGAGGCAGGAGGGATGTATGCAGGAGGCACAGAGAATCCTCAAAAGTGAAGTGTGCCTCTTTCTCAGGGTTGTTGGGCCTGGTCCTGCGCCCCAAAGGAGACTACATAAAGGGAAATGAAACCCCTAACAGGAAACACCCGGCACAGTAGGCAAGGGTGTGCATCGCCCCGGAAGCCTGCTGAGTGGGCGGCCTTGACCTAGAAAGAACGAGTGAAACGGTGAGGTTCTCAGCAGCACCTCTACCCCAAGCCACTCTCATCCGGGCACCATCTTCCTGGCCCTATGGGCAGTGTTGGCCTGAAGGAGAGTCATGGCTACATACACATAAGGAGCTGCAGGTGTGCTGTGTGAGCAGGTACGGGGTGATCTGCCTCTGGGTGGGGACAGAAAATGGAAGGGCTGCAAGAGCAGTGACAGCAGGTGGACAAATAGAAAGAGAGCTCTATTAAGACTTCCAGTCAGGAAGGCTGGGCCAGGTACACGTCTAAGAGGTAAAGGAAATGGAGAAAAACGGAACGCAGAGCAAGCGTAGAGCAAGTACAGGGGCCAAGAGGTCCTGTAACTGGAAGAGGGCAAACAATAGGCGAGTTTTGATGGTGAGACAAGCTCCACCCCTCCCTGAACTGCCTGGTGGGACGAGGGATGGGACAGGGACACGGGTGGCTCCCCTCCTTTCCCCACCACTTGCCCCTTGAGGAGTCAGTCTGAGTCAGAAGGACCCACCAGAGCGCTGGAGAGAGACTGTCGTCTGTATAGAGCGTGGCCGGAGCGGGAGGTGGGGGGGGGGCGTGGCAAGGAAGGCCCTGCACTCCAATTCCTCGCTATCACAGCAGCCGCCCCAATGACTCAGAGAGGAGCTTGTGGGGGCCACGGTTACCACTGACACTCGTGGGAAAGGGCCTCATTATAGTTTGGCGTAACTTAAGGACAGTATAAATGATTTGCTCATTTCTCCCCTAAAAAACTTCAATTTATCTTTAGCATAAATTTTAATTGCTTTTATATTAAGAAAACCGTAGTTTCAACATAAAATGTGATATTAACCCTACAATTTATTATTTTCATCACCTCCCGAGAAAAGCCTGTATTCATTAGCCAAAAAAACTCTATACCCATCGGCAATCACCCCCCATTTCCCCATCCCTTCAACCTTAGGTAAAAACTAACCTACTTTATGTCTATACAGATTTGCCTATTCTGGACATTTTGGATCTATGAAACCATGTACTGGAATATCTTTGTGACTGGTTTCTTTTACTTAGCAAAACATTTTCAAGGTTCGCCCTGCTGTAGCATCGATCAGTAGTACTTCATTCATTTTTACTGCTGAGTAATATACCTTTGTGTTGTTACTCCACACTTTCTTTATTCCTTCTGCAGGAATTGGGTATTTGGGTTGTTTCCACTTTCTAGCTATTGTAATAATGCTGTTGTGGACATAAGTTTTTGCATGTTTTAATTTCACTTGATATACAAGGTCTGTCTGGAAAAAGCCCAGCCATTGTTAACATAAGGAGAACAGTTCGCATGACACCAATGTCACCTGGCAGCCAAGCAGAGTGGACTGAATGCACATGGGTGAACAATGACAACTTCACTGCACTAGTCAGTGGGGGTGGCAGACACCATTGAGTGAGCCCATGTACTGTGTGGCCGTCACATTCAAAATGACTGAGCAACGAATCTGCATCAGATTTTGCATTAAGCTTGAACATTACTCCATGGTAATTATTCAGATGATCCAGGAGGCCACAGCTATGGGCAACTGGGGATTGGCAGCTTCATCACAACAATGCATCCGTTCATGCATCAGGACTCGTGCAGAGATTTTTGACAGAACATCAAATCACTCAGGTGACTCAGCCCCCCTACAGCCTAGATTTGGCACCCTGTGACTTCTGGCTTTTCCCAAAACTAAAATCACCTTTGAAAGGGAAGAGATTTCAGACCATCGATGAGATTCAGGAAAACACTATGAGACACCTGAGGGCAATTGGGAGAACTATGTGAGGTCCCAAGGTGCCTACTTTGAAGGGGACTGAGGTGTCATTGTCCTGTATATAATGTTTCTTGTATCTTGTATCTTCTTCAATAAATGTCTCTATTGCTCATGCTACGTGGCTGGATACCTTCTGGACAGACCTCATACACACAGGAGTAGAATTACCAAGTTACATGGTACTTATATGTTTGACCTTTGGGGGGACCATCAAACACTTTTCCAAAATGACTGTGTTGTTCTACATGGCAACCAACAGGCGTGTATGAGGATTCTAATTTCTCCACTTCTTCCTCCACAGTTACATTATGTCTTCTTGGATTCTAGCTAGATTCTAGCTGTCTTGGTGGGTTTGAGGTGATGTCCTATTGTGGTTTTGACTGTGTTTTCTTAGTGGCTAATGCTGTTGAGCATGTTTCCATGTCCTGTGGGCCATTTGTGTATTTCCTTTGGAGATACATCCATTTATATCTTTTGCCCATTTTAAAAATTAGGTTATTCATCTTTTTGTTACTGTATTATAACAGTTCTTTACACATTCTCAACACAAGTTCCTTATCATGTGTTTAATACAAAAATACTTTCTACCACTCTGGGTTGTCTTTTCACTTTCTTGGTGGTTTCCTTGAAACACAAATTTTTTTATTTTGATGAAGCCCAATGTATCATTATTTCTTTTGTTGTTTGTGCTTTTGGTGTCATATCTAAACATACACACACACACACACACACACACAGAGCTTAATCCAAGGCAATGAAAACTTTTCTTGAAAGGGTACATAGTTTTAGCCCTTATATTTAGGTCTTTGATCCATTTTGAGGTGGTTTATGTATCACAGGTGAGGAAGGATCCTCGGTCTCTTGCATGTGAATATCCAGTTGTCCGAGCACCGCTGATTGAAAAGACTATTCTTCCCCACTTGCAGGAATTTTTTTCAGAACCCAGGGAAAAAAATCTGTAATTTATATTCCTGTTGTTGTAGGATAGTATTTCCCAAACTGGTCTGTCATGAACTTTAATAAATGTATAACCAAAAAAATAAGAAAGTCACATGATTCAACAAGATCCCAATACATATACCAAATAAAGTTAAACATCTTTCTTTAGCATAGGCTCCTCAAAGACTTTAGTGTCAGCATGATTTAATGACTCCCTCATCCTTATTTTATCAGAGAAAAAATGCTTTTTGTGTGGCCACTTATTAACATCTCTACAAGCACATGTCCAAGGAACTCAAGCTTTGGATGCACTCTTTTGAGGGGACAGAATTATTAATTTAAATTCTGTTAAGATGTTCTAACTTTGCCCTTTGAGAATTAAGCCACTAACTTGGTTTCAGGGATGGAGAGGGCATGTTTTGTAGAGTTGTATCTTTTATCTTTAACCAGGTGGGAACATAAATAAGACAGTAACCTGTGAATTCTTCCAAATTCCTTTTAGTGAATGGTTTAGGAGCCATGTGTTTGGTTTACTACTGAAGCACCCATTTTTTAAGCAAATATTTATATTAAACAGTATGATGTTGGGAACCACCCTGCCTGGTTTCAGGAGCTGTAACCCACCCCCCATGGCTAAGGCTGAGTGAGTGACCTTCAGACCATAAGCCACTAAGGAGACAAAGCTTATCTCCCTGGCAGGAGTGCTGCTTCTGCTCCTCTTACTCCACCCTGCCTGGTCCCCAATGCTTGATTGGTTAGGCAATGATGGGTAAGATTCCTCAAGGGAGGAACAACCTAAGACAGGGACAATCATGGGGGCCCTAGGGAAGGACTTGGGGGACTATAGCAAGAGGAAGTGATGGACCCTCACCCTTCAGCTTTGACATAGCCTGAGTCCTCATTCTGTCTTTGAGAAGTCTCCTAATCCCTTGGCTGCCTTACTTCTTCTGCTTGATTTAAGCCTGAAACAATGACAGAGGGCAGTACAGCACTGTGCTGGAAAGGGTGGGTTCCCCAGGGTGATCAGGCCTAAGAAAGAATATATAAAATCCTGTGAAACCTGCTTTGCTAAGAATGCTCTCAATTAAATGATAAGGGTCCGAGCAGGAAATGAGTTTGTTTCCCAAAGTTCTGTAGCCCTTTGGCTAACAGACCCTAACTCAGAATAAGCCCTCAGAGTTCTTTATATACTATCTATTGTTTGATCCTTACTGCCTGACAATGATTAATGAGCTTTACCTGTATTCCTGCAAAATGAACCCAATAAAAGCCCACTGAGGAAAAGGCTCTGGGCCCTTCTCCTTTGAGAGATTGGCTACCTTTCCTCCCCAAGCAGTTCATGTCTTGGTAGACTTATTCTTCTCCATGGTGGCCGGGGAGGGGGGTCCTGCAGGTGGACCCCCCCCCCGCAGTATGGCTTTTTGACAGTGTGGTTCAAGAACAACCTACATCAGAACCACATGGATGCAGTTTAAAAATGCAGACTCTGGGCCCCGGCTGGTGTGGCTCAGTGGATTGAGTGCTGGCCTGCAAACCAAAGGATCTCTGGTTCTATTCACAGTCAGGGCACATGTCTGGGTTGCAGGCCAGGTCCCCAGTAGGGGACACTCAAAAGACAACTACACATCGATGATTCTCTCCCTCTCTTTCTCCCTCCCTTTCCCTCTCTTTAAAAATAAATAAATAAAACCTTAAAAAATAAAAATGCAGACTCCGGGCCCCTTCAGACCTAGTAAGCAGAAATTCTGGAGCTGGAGCCCAGAGGCTGCACTCTCAAGCTGCCCAGCGATTCTGAGCACACCCACTTGAGAACCGCTGCTCCTCCCTGGATTAAGGGAAAGCGCCAAGTTCTCTATAAGAGAGGAGCAGCAGAGGCTGACAGGTACCTAGGACCAAGTTGGCTCTTCTTTACCTTCTTCCCTCTTTCCTTTCCCTTCTCATCTCCACTGCCCACTTCTGTGCCCTTTTGCAGTTGACAAGTCCTGTGTGAATGATCACCGAACTCCGGCACACTAAGCATTTTTCTTGTGATGCGGTTTGCCACGAGAGGGCACCAGAGTGCCTCCAAAAGCCCTGCAAGACCTGCTCGGCTTTTCCACTGCAGTCTCCTTCAGGTCCCGCATCCCAGTCTCAGACCTGTTCCCCACCTCACTGATTCTCAAAATGACACCGATCACATAAGCATGCATGGCTACTAAGAAAGCACTTACTAGCTGTGAGGCCTGGGGATGGTGTTCAAATGCCTCTGAGCCCAAGTTTCTCATTCTAACAAGGAAATAATACAAACCTGTTATTGCAGTTCTTTTTCTTCTCACTGTTGTGCAAGTACAGTTGTCTCCATTT